>JAVJIF010017259.1:0-131202 GCA_038442645.1 Agave tequilana
CAAAACCGGTGTCGACCAGTACCGCTGATCGATTCCCGGATTTTTAATTTACAGACAGATTGGAATTTCTCGAAGAGTCTTTAGACATTTCCTCTTAGAATCATATTTCCTACCTAAATACTTTTTCTGAGGATTTTATAAATTTATGAAAATTCCACCGGAGTCGGTATCGGCCAGTATCCGGGATTTTTAATTTCAAAACGATAAATTATTTCTTCAAACGAATTTCACCATGAGTCTTAGAATATTATTCTTGATTTTTGGTAAATTTTGCGAGTCGTTCCGAGATACTTGATTTCGGGACGATTTCGGTATTTTTCGAAATGTTTTCCGCATCCACGACTCAAACCCGGGAATCAGCCTTTTCAACAGTTTCACTTTTGAGTCCAAGAAAATATCTTCCTTTTAATTTCTTTTCCTTTTTCCTTTTTCTTTAATTCCTTTCCTTCCTCCACAAGCCACAACTTTTTCTCCAAATTCCACCAATTTCTACACACTTCCACCAACTTCCACACAAATATCTCTCTCTCTCTCTCTCCATGGCCGGCCAAGATTGGCCAAGAGAAACACCTCACCCCTTTTATTTACATAAAACCCCCTCTCTTCTACATTATTGGCATCTCCTTCACAAATCCAAAAGCTATATAAACTCCTCCTTCTCATTTCTCCTTCACTTTTCATTCCACTTCACAAAGCCTTAACCTCCTCCAAATTCCTCCTCCATCACTTGGTGAAGGCGGTCACTCCTTTTGGATTGGGGTCGTGCTCTTCTTTGTTGTCAAGACACTAAGGCCGGTTCCCCCCTTTTTAGGATTGGGGCCGGGTTTTCTTAGTTGTCGACATCGCCGTAGGTTATTCCGGTAATCGTTCGCGATTATTCGGGTAATCGTTTTGGTGATAAGTTGCGATAACTTGAACAAGGACTCTCCCGGAACGCTGGACGCATAAGAACGTTTTTAGGCGAGTATTTTTACTCGCCAAGACTTGGACATAATTGTGTTTTCATATGGTGTAAATTGATCAACAAACACAACCATCAAATCTGTTCTGCACTCTGTTTTCAGTCGATTAGTCGACTTGACCTAATGATTAGTCGACTTGAGACCCCAATTAGTCGACTACTCCCTTGACCCTAGTCGACTAACTCATTTGAAACGCACCCTTTTCTGAAACGCAGACTTCATTAGTCGACTACCCCATTTTCCTAGTCGACTAACTTTTCCTGTGAAACGCAGTTCTCTGAAACGCAGATTTCTATAGTCGACTACCCCATTTTCCTAGTCGACTAACTTTTCCTGTGAAACGTAGTTCTCTGAAACGCAGATTTCTATAGTCGACTACCCCATATTCCTAGTCGACTAACTTTTCCTAGGAAACGCAGCTCTTTGAAACGCAGTCTTCTATTAGTCGACTACTCCTTTTTCCTAGTCGACTAACCCTTTTTCTGAAAGACGCGACTTTGTGAGACGCAGTCCTGACTAGTCGACTTGGCCCTCTTCCATAGTCGACTAACCCTTCATTAGTCGACTACCTATTTCACCCTAGTCGACTAACTTTGGCTGATTATCATGGTTAATTACTTTATTGCATTTGGATTTTATTCTTGGTACATGTATTGTTTATTCTTACTTCATGACTTGTTACTTGATGAAATATCACCTCTTGTCATGCTATCTCTTAATACCAAGCATGATACACTTGACTCTTATAATTATCATGATAATTGGAATGATAACCGGACATCATGTTTTATAACTTGATTAAGTGATAGTACGATTGTACTCCTGATATTCCTGACTTGCTCCTGCTCATTCCGAAATCTGATAATTATCTAAAGAACTCGTAAAATGAGACAACTTGCATCGGTCGGGGAAATATGCGGCTATCAATATATGTTCGTGTTTACAGTGGTATTAGGTATGTTGTGCAACTAAACTATCCGGTCTGACCTGTGGGCCTCCAGGCGACCGAGGGGAGTGCTGGCTCCCTCTTCCTGATACCATCATGATAAAGGGCATACATAAGTCCCTCCTGATAGGCCTTGCGGCTGGTTCCGTCACCAAGCAACGGAACACCCTGGACCGTGGTCCCGGGCAAGCACGGGACCCACTGTAAACATAGTTCATTGATACCCCCGCTGGTTTCCAATAACAACTTTGCTTTACTCGGATATGGATCTATGTGCGCTGGGACGCTAGTTCACATAGCTAGATATCAAAGTAAGACAAGTAATAATAATAAAAGACGCTAACTGTGATCCGTTGTACACGCCTGGATTACGGGGACATGAGATAAAGGTATATAGATGAGGGTTTCCTTGTTTGGATTATTCCTTCGAGGTACTAGTCTCATAGAGCCGTAACCTAAACTTGTACAACGTTTTTTCAACTCTAAATTGTTGTGCTTCCATTACTTGCTGGCTGAATATTTATTATATTGTTCCAACTCTCCTGCTCTTGTCTCTTTGCCACTCGGTTGTAACCTGATCATTTGTTTGGGAGGTCCTGACTCCCTTGAATTTGTATGTTCAGGTTCCAGAGCTTGGATTGAAGTGGAGCCGTCCACAGAAGATCAAGCTTTCCTTGTTGAGCAGGCCGACTAGTTCGGTTTCTCTCGTGCCAGACTTTTCTCTTCGACTCACGGGATCCTCATCCAACTCGTGAGCATCTTGTGTTCATATTGTAAATCGTACTTTTGGACATGGTTGTGATATAAGACATATGTATTGTGTAATAGTATATCATATCCTGTGATAACTTTGTAATTTGTACTTCTTAAGTTGGCATATGAATGAATACCACGCTTTGTAGTACTCTGATTCTTGCTTGTACTAATGCTTAGCGTATATACGTGAGGGTATTTCTGACCTGCGTATATACGTCGCAGTGAGTGACGTCCCCGTACCGTGGGATCGGGGCGTTACAGGTTGGTATCAGAGCCTAGGCTCTCACACCTATAGTACAATCAAGCAGCAAATTAATGAAATTTGCTATTGCCAACTACAATGTACAAAGTTATCTAGTCCTTCTTGATTCCTTCATATCCTAAAATCCTTCCATTTTTCCAATTTCCAGTCATCTTTTACCAACTAAGTATGGATAGAAGGACGAGTCGTAACAACTCAGGACAAGTATCAAACGGACCCACGGGAGAGAATGCCGATATTCTGAGGGTTATCCAGACGATGGTGGAAAATCAGCAACAACAGACAGAACTCTTCCGGCAAGAGTTAGCAGCTCCTAAAGAACAAAGGCCGGGGAACATATCCGACTTTCGACGGTTGCAACCAGCCATTTTTACAGGAGGAGAGAAACCATTGGATGCTGAACAATGGCTGATCGACACCACAGATCTGTTGAACGCAGCTCGAGTTCCAAAGGAAAATCAAGTAGAGGTTGCAAAGATTCAACTAAAGGATGTAGCCAGAACCTGGTGGCTAGCTGAGGAGGCAAGATTAGAAAAACCTGTCTCCTGGGATCAATTCTCTAAAAGTTTCTATAGTAGGTTCTTTCCTGCCACAGCTCAGAAAGAAATGGAAGAACAGTTCATCCGACTTCAGCAATGGAATCGGTCCGTGGATGAGTATGCCGCGGAATTTTTAAGACTTAGCCGCTTTGCTCCATACATGGTGACTGATGAGGAGAAGCGAGCAAGTAGATTCCAACAGGGCTTACAAATGGACATTCAAGTCTTCTTAATGCCCCAACAGCTGAAAACTTATTCCGAAGTCCTCACCATAGCTCGGGAAGTGGAGCGTGGACTGGAGAAGAAGAAATTGAACCTGATAAGGAACCAGGCCATGAAGAGGCCATTCCCACAAATGGGGAGAGGAGGTCCATTCAGAGCAGCAAAAGCTCCAATAATGAGACGACCATTCCGACCAGCTCCTTTCCAGATGGCCCAACCAGGTCCTATTTGTCACTTTTGTCTGAAACCAGGTCACTCTCAACAAAATTGCCGTAGGGCAAATGGATTATGCCTGGTATGTGGTTCCCGTGACCATACCATAAAAGTCTGTCCCCACAAAAGAATGGGAATAGCCAACCAAACCCTGCCAGCACTTCCAGGGCCAATTGGACAGAGGAACCAGGGACCAATGGTTAGGAGAGCTCTTCCCCCTCCTCCACAACAAGCTATTCGCCCAGTCCAAAGAGGAGTTAGGACTGCAACAGGACGTGGAAGGGGACAAGCTTACAATTTGACGGAAGAAGAGGCCGAGGCTTCTGAGGAAGTGATAACAGGTAAAATCATAGTACACTCAAAACCTATTCTAACCCTCTTCGATTCAGGTGCTTCCCATTGTTACATCTCAGATCATTTTGTTGCATTACATTCTATACCTGTTAAAACTTTAGACCACCAATGGGAGATTAGTACAGGGAATGGAGTAGTCATATCTACTAAGGTTTGTACTGATTGCCCCGTAGAACTCTGTAACAGAACATTGGCCATAGATATGCTCGTACTAGATACCAAAGGGTATGACGTAATCTTAGGCATGACCTGGCTAAGCAAATACTATGCAGTGCTTGACTGTCGGGAGAAGAGAATTGAGTTCAGAATTCCACATCAGCCGGAATTTCAATTTAACGGGGAACCAAGGCTGTCAAGAGAAAACTCGGATGGCTACTGCTGAGATTCAGAAGAAGAAAGTACCGGTTTGGGATGAATTCCCGGAAGTATTTGCTGAAATTTCAGGACTCCCACCTGACAGAATGATTGAATTCTCCATTGAGACTATTCCAGGAACAGTTCCAATATCCAAAGCTCCGTACAGAATGGCACCCACTGAGTTAGAGATTCTAAAGAAACAGCTGCAAGAATACTCTGATAAGGGATTAATTCGACCAAGTACTTCACCATGGGGAGCTCCAGTACTATTGGCAAACAAAAAGGATGGTGGTAAACGGTTATGTATCGACTATAGAGAATTGAACAAAGTTACCATCAAGAACAAGTATCCCTTACCAAGGATTGATGACCAGTTTGACCAACTACATGGAGCCCGAGTATTCTCTAAATTAGATTTACAATCAGGTTATCATCAGCTAAAGGTGAAGAAAGAAGATATTCCGAAGACGGCATTCAGAACCCGTTATGGCCACTATGAATTTCTAGTTATGCCTTTCGGAGTCACCAATGCCCCTGCAGTTTTCATGGATTTGATGAACAGAGTGTTCTCGCCATATTTGGATCAGTTCGTAGTTGTCTTTATAGATGACATCTTGATCTATTCAAAGAACAACCGAGAGCATGCAGAACACTTGAGGATAGTGTTACAGACTCTCAAACAAGAACAACTTCATGCTAAGCAGAGCAAGTGTGACTTCTGGTTAGACCGTATAGCCTTCCTTGGACACATGATTTCAGAAGAAGAAATTTCAGTTGATCCCAGCAAAATCCAGGCAGTAAAGGACTGGCCAATTCCAAGGACAGTGACTGAAATTAAGAGTTTTATTGGACTAGCCGGATATTACAGACGCTTTGTCCAAGATTTCTCCAAGATTGCAGCCCCGTTAACAAAGCTCACCCGAAAAGGAGAAAGGTATATATGGACAGAGGAATGTACTGCAGCATTTGAGCAATTAAAGCAAAGACTCATTACAGCTCCAATCTTAAGGACTCCCTCAGGAAGAGGAGGGATGATCATATACAGTGATGCATCCGAAAAAGGCCTGGGGTGTGTACTAATGCAACATGATCATGTCATAGCTTATGCATCAGGCAACTGAAGCCTCATGAGCGAAATTATCCAACTCATGACTTAGAGCTGGCAGCAGTAATATTCGCCCTAAAGATCTGGAGGCATTATCTTCTGGGAGACAAAGTGTTAATTTACACAGATCACAAGAGTCTTAAGTATATTTTCACACAGAAGGAATTAAACATGAGACAGAGACGGTGGCTTGAATTAATGGCGGACTATGATATAGACTTGCAATATCATCCAGGCAAAGTCAATACGGTACCAGATGCCTTGAGCAGGAAGCCAGAAAATAGAATGCTAGTCCAAATTACTCAACAGAAAGAGTTAATTCAAGACATCATAAGATTGGACTTAATGTTAGTACAAGGAACTGATAAGGTAGGACAGTTAATGACCTTTCAGATTCAATCGGCATTGCTAAATGAGATCAAAGAAGCCCAAAAGAAAGACCCCAGATTACAGAAATTCAAAGCTCAAGTAGAAGCTGGATTGAGAACAGATATCCATATTCATACGGATGATGCACTATACTTTGGTAACAGAATTTGTGTTCCCAAGGAGAAGTTCGACAGAAAATTCTAGCAGAAGCACACAGTTCAGCCTATTCCATACACCCAGGGGGAACTAAAATGTATCAAGATATAAAGAAACAGTTTTGGTGGAATGCTATGAAAAGAGAGATAGCCCAGTATGTAGCCAAGTACTTAGTTTGTCAGCAGATAAAGATAGAACATCAAAGAACAGCTGGACTTCTACAACCCTTACCGATACCCGAATGGAAATGGGAACATATCACTATGGATTTTGTCACGGCACTACCTCGCAGTCCTAAGGGTAATAATGCAGTTTGGGTAATCATTGATCGCCTCACAAAATCAGCTCACTTCATACCATTCAGGGTAGGTCAAACAACAGAAGTCCTGGCAGACAAATACATGAAGGAAATAGTTCGTCTACATGGAGTTCCGGTTAGCATCGTATCAGATAGAGACACAAGATTCCGATCGCATTTCTGGGAAAGTCTCCAAGAAAGTCTAGGAACTCGTCTGAAATTCAGTACTTCATATCACCCCCAGACAGACGGACAATCTGAACGGACTATCCAAATTCTTGAAGACATGCTAAGAGCCTGCATGATTGAATTCAAGGGATCATGGGAAGACTATCTTCATCTGGCAGAATTCTCTTATAATAACAGTTATCAGGCCAGTATCAAGATGGCACCGTTTGAGGCATTATATGGCAGAAAATGTAGATCACCAATTTGTTGGGACGAAGTCGATGAGAGGAGACTTTTGGGGCCAGAGATCCTAATTCAGACAACAGACAAAGTTCGAATCATTAGAGATCACCTCCGGGCAGCACAGAGCCGACAGAAAAGTTGGGCTGACACAAAGAGAAGACCATTGGAATTTAGGACAGGTGACCATGTGTTTTTAAAGATATCACCCACCAAAGGGGTAATCCGGTTCGGTACTCGTGGAAAGCTTAGCCCAAGATACATCGGCCCATTCGAAATTTTGGATCGTGTGGGAGATGTGTCCTACCGATTGGCATTACCTCCATCTTTAGACGGAGTACACAATGTATTCCACGTATCACAGTTGAGGAAGTATGTCAAGGATGAGAATCATATCCTAGATCACTCCGAACTGGAACTACAACCAGATCTGTCCTATCAAGAGCAACCGATGGCCATTTTGGATAAAAGTGTTAAGACCTTGAAGAATAAGGCAATACCATTAGTGTTGGTTTCTTGGAATAGGCATGTGCCAGGAGAGGCCGTGGGAACGAGAGGATGTTATCCGTGAACGTTATCCTCAACTATTCACAACTTAAGTTGGTAAAATTCCTTCTCTCTATCCTTCTCTACCGTCACCTTCCCCTTCCTGAAATTTCGAGGACGAAATTTTTTGTAAGGTGGATGGATTGTAATACCCAATTCCCGGAATACGTACTTAGTTGCGTATTCAGTTTTTCGATCGTATTTTTCGATTTACTTCTTGTATTTGACCGATTTTAGTTTTAAATATCATTTTCTAATATTTTATATTTTCTAGGATTTTCTGGAATTTTCTCGAATTAAATTGAAAATCTTCAAAACCGGTGTCGACCAGTACCGCTGATCGATTCCCGGATTTTTAATTTACAGACAGATTGGAATTTCTCGAAGAGTCTTTAGACATTTCCTCTTAGAATCATATTTCCTACCTAAATACTTTTTCTGAGGATTTTATAAATTTATGAAAATTCCACCGGAGTCGGTATCGGCCAGTATCCGGGATTTTTAATTTCAAAACGATAAATTATTTCTTCAAACAAATTTCACCATGAGTCTTAGAATATTATTCTTGATTTTTGGTAAATTTTGCGAGTCGTTCCGAGATACTTGATTTCGGGACGATTTCGGTATTTTTCGAAATGTTTTCCACATCCACGACTCAAAATATTAGAAAATGATATTTAAAACTAAAATCGGTCAAATACAAGAAGTAAATCGAAAAATACGATCGAAAAACTGAATACGCAACTAAGTACGTATTCGGGAACTGGGTATACACTTTCCAAGTTGGAATATGGATCAGTCCGCTCCACTCTTCTCTGGAGCTCAGAGAAAGAGAAAGCAGAGGGGGCATTTGTAGTGGTCAGAATATGGCCATTCCCCAGGATAGCGATACGTGTCAGCCGCACCAGAGGCGCTTCAAGCAGCCAATAAACTCGACGTACCAATTAGCTTACCTTTAACCCCGATGAGAGAGCTTCGGGCTTTGCCCCGAGCTTACATTCAACCCCGAGGAGAGAGTCACGGGCCATGCCTCGAGTTCACATTCGACCCTGAGGAGAGAACCTTGGACCCCTTCTTTTCCCCCAATAACTACAACTACCATCATCCCCCCGCCTCCGCTAGACACAGCTCAGCAGGAGGATTTTTCGGATCACGGAGGGGTTATGATGCCATGATATCCTCACATTCTAAATACTCTCTTATTTCAGTGGGGCAATTTTGGATATTGGCGGATACCTCTGCATGCGAATTCTAACAATCAAGTACAGCAATCTGAGCGGTTATGAAAGGATCTTAACGTACAAATCGTGCAGAACTGAGAAATTTACACCATTAGCCACAAATACTTATACCCCTAGAAACCCATGAAGAAGAAGGGGGAAAAAAAGAAAAAGATCGAAGAAATTATAAGTGCAAGAAAGACTCTACTGAGTTTACTGTAATCTCCAGAAACATAGTGAATTCTCTCTCCCCCTCCCCGTGATTTTTTTTCAACATGAGTTTCCGTGTAAAATCTCCTGTCTTTACCTTTTCACTCTGTCAAACCTGAGGTCCATCCCAATTTAGATAGGTCCCTCATTCGCCTGTGGTGCCAGGTCGACCGCTCGATTAATCGCGTTGGAAATCTCCACCACAGGGTTAAATCACACCATACAACTTGTCTATCCTTGGATCTCAGATAAACCTGTAAAGGAGGGGTGCAGACAGAATGAATTTAAGAATGATTGAAAGTGGTATGGAAGATATCAAATCTGATGTGAACAGAAGATGATGATTCCCCAACAGAAAGAGACGAGTGGACGCAAAGAAGGTAACATCTGCACTGACATAATACTTGTGTGACTAATAACCTTTTTGAGCTCGAGGATAACCAAGAAAGATACACTTAAGAGATCAATGAGCCAACTTATCTCGATTAGATTACAGGTTGTAAACAAAAGAAACATACCGAAACACATTGATGTAAAACAATTTGGATCGCAATCACCTTTAAACTAAAATTAAAAAGTGGGGTTTAAAAGAATTGAAATTGAAAATTTGGATAGAGTTTTGGGCTTCACACCCCTTACACTACAGGCTTTACACTCAAAACTCAAGATAAAATTATCAAGAATTTTTAACTAAAAAATTTGTAATTCAATCATTCAATAATTCCAAAGAGAAGTCTTGGGAGCCTATTTATAGGCTTTACAAAAGCGCATTTCTACGAAGTAATCAATGTGATACTAAAAGCCACATACAAGAAAATACCACTAATTCAACAAAAAAACTAAAAATAAAAAATAGCTAAAATTAAAAGAAGGCAGCACGTCATCTTCTAGAATAGACTCGATCAATCAATCGTCTTAGCGGCATGATGCCCTCATCATTTCCCCTGAAGTGAGAAAAACTCGACCATGTCAAGTGTGTTCGTAATCTGTTACTGGCTGTAGTGATGCTCCAATAGGTCAGGATCAAGCCATCGGAGATCCTCCTCAGTAATCCACGAATTCTCTGATTTGGGTCTTCCTTTTCACTTAACAAGATAGCGTCATGTTCCTCCGTCTCTAGCAGAGACAACTGATCATCCAAAAAAAATCTATGTTTTCTGCTACTTGGGGTAATTTTGGAGGAAGTGGAGGTAGTGGGGACTCTCAAAAAGAAGGTTATGGGTAGGCTCATCCATGAATGGATCAAAAGATATATCAAAAGTATCTCTATATGAAATCAAATCCTCAAGTACAACTAATGCTAAATCCGGTGGGAGGTCCACCGCATAAGCATTTAAATTGATCCTCTTGAGAATTTAAAAAGGTCAGGCGCTTCGCGCGTACAATTTCTTCATGGTTTCCAAAAAAATCATTCAGGTCTCAGGCGGACCATCACATAGTCACCGACATTAAATGTCATTAATCTGCGGTGTAAATCAGCAGGAGCTTTATAATCAGCATTATTTTTCATTATCTTTTCTCTGATTTTCTCATGTAATGCACGTATATGAAATGTGAATGCAGATGAAGAGTCTGATACCCTAAAATGAAAATGAGCTATGGGAACTAAATCAATTGCTGCCTAGATTTAAAAAAATTACAATCTCAAATGCATTAAGGCATGTATCTTATTTACAAAGCTGTTGTATGCAAATTCGGCCAGAGACAAGATTAGATATCAAGTTCTTAAATTTTCCCCAACGAAATGTCTAAGAAGATTTCCTAAGGTCCTATTGACTATTTCAATTTGTCTATCAGTTTGTAGGTGAAAGATTGTCGAGAATTTCAATTTGGTTCTCGTCTTGTGCCATAATGTTCGCCAAAAATAGTTAATAAACTTAACATCTCTATCTGACACCATGGTCTTGGGCAACCCATGCAGCTTGACAGCATGATTAAAGAAAAGAAAAGCTACACGGGATGTGTGAAGTTTGAAACACGGAATGGAGTGAGCCATCTTGGATAATCTGTCAACCACTATTAGGATAGAGTCATGTCTCTTCTGTGTCTTTGGTAATCCTAGTATAAAATCTAAGCTCACGTCTTGTCAAGGGCAATTGGGTACAGGAAGGGGAATGTAAGGACTAACAACTTATTTTTGTTGCTTGGCCAGTTGACAAGTGCAATACTGACTAACAATTTTAGCAACGTCTCTCTTCAAACTCGGCCAGTAGAATATGTGCTGAACAGCCTCAATTGTATTGTTCTGGCCAAAGTGTCCAGCCAGACCTCCAACATGCAATTCACAAGAGAGAAAATCCTTGAGGGGCGTACAGAGAATACATAGCTTACAGAATCAAAATAAATATTTGTCATGTAATGAAAATCTGTCCATCTCTCGAGTAGGCCCATCCCGTAACATGATAGATATTTCTCCAAAGTCGAGACAAGACTCAACTCCTCTCTCAATCTTTCAAATCATGTCACTTCTGCTCTCATAGCTATCAATATCATCACTCGTCGACAGAGCGCATCAGCGACCTTGTTCTCAACTCCTGCTTTGTGCTTGAGGACAAATGTATAATACTGGAGAAACTCTACCCACTTGTTATATCTTGCATTTAGCCTCCTAGGAGCTAAGGTATTTCAGTACCTTACGATCCGAATACATCACAATTTTTTCGGTAGCAGATAATATTGTCAGTAGCGCAAAACTTACACAACTGCATAGAATTTCTTGTCAATGTGGATTATCGCTGGCGGACGTCATTTAATTTCTTGTTGAAAATCGATTACTGGGTGATTTTACTGACTTAACACATCACCTATTGCAAGTCTTGATGCGTCGTATGTGTGCATGTTACTTCAAACACCTTTGAAAAATATGATAGACGCATAACAGGAGGTTCAGTCATCAACTTCTTTACTTCACCAAAAGCTTTGGTGGTAGCAGGAGTCTACTGAAAATTTCCATTCTTTAAGCAGTCGATTATTGGTGTCACGATAGCGCTAAAGTTTCTAATGAACTGACAGTAGAAAGTGACTAACCCGTGAAAACTCTTGATTTTCATAATTGTCCAGGGTTGTAGCCACTCAGTAATTGCCTTAACCTTCTCAGGGTCTGTAGAAACCCCTCGGATGAACCACAAATCAAGAAAGATAACCATATTTGTACAAAAAGCACACTTTTTCAGGTTTGCATAGAACTTTTCAGCCTGAAGTGTGCGAAGGACTTGCTCAGATGATCCATATGTTGCTGTCGAGTTCGGCTGTAAATCAGTATCTCATCAAAGTATACCACCACAAATTTACCGATAACCGGCCAAAACAATTGAGTCATAACTCTCATGAAAGTACTAGGAGTATTGAATAGTCCAAAGGGCGTGACCATTCATTCATATAGCTCATCCTTAGTTTTAAATGCGATTTTTCACTCCTCCCCTAGACGAATCCTAACTTAATGGTATCCATTTTTAAGGTCAATTTTGGAGAATATTGTGGAACCTGACATCAAATCCAACATATCGTCAAGACAGAGATCGGAAAAACAATAATTGATAGTGATTTTGTTGATTGCACAACTATCCACACACATGCGCCATGTGTTATCTTTCTTTGGCGCCAAAAGTGCGAGAACCGCACATGCGCTCAAACTATCTTTGATGAACCCTCTACCTGCTGTTCTAATTTTGCATGCTCGGCAGGTTCATCCTGTAATGGGACAGGTTTGGCAAAATTACTCCTGAGACTAAGTCAATGACATGTTGCATGTCTCTCATTGGAAGCAACTCACCTGGCAGATCTTTGGGGAGGACTTTAGAAAACTCTTCAAGTATTGGTCTAATGTGTCCATGGGATATGTGACTCGATCTCTGGTTCAACTTCTCAAGCCACAAGTGCATAACAAGTCGAACTCTCATTTAAGCTCTTCTCAACCTGATCATGGCTAATCAAGTTCGTCACCATTTTCCCTTTGCTCTTATCAGTGTTCTTTTTTGGACTTAGTGTCATCACTTTTCCTTTACCCTTGTCAATCTTCTTTTCAGAAGTTGGTGGTTTAGGTTGATTTGGCATTAACTTCACTTTCTTGCCGTTATGGACGAACGAGCAGTGGTTGGCTCGTCTATATATGATCACATCTAAGTCAAATAACCATGGTTGTCCAAAATAATATGTCAACATTCATAGAAAGTATATCACACCACACGTTATCGGTGTACGTGGCAAACTGAATAGGGCTCTGACATCTCTCTTGAACATCTATGGATGTAGCATCGATCAACGTGACCTTGTAGGGATTTGGATGCTTCACCGGTTCATCCCTAACATGATGATTAATTTCGACTTAACGGCGTTGATGTGACGTCACTATCTGCTATTATTTTACAGCTACTGTTTCTAATTTCTGTGCATGTTTAGAATATAGCAGTTTTTCTTTGATCGTTGACTTGCTCGGACTGCCTAAAGTGCACCTAACTACTCCTAACTGAGTTCTGTCATAAATAGGAGTAAGGTCAGTCACTGTTAAAGTTCTAATGCACATTGAACTCACATTCTTCAGCAGAGACATCCGAGTCATCATCATGTTGGTGCACAGTCACTTCTAAACCATCTTCTTCTTCTACATTTTATATGGTAACTTTCACTAAGAGGGTCTTAGTTTAACTTGGGCACTGGCTTGCAAGATATTTATACCCCTGACATCTATGACACTGGGTATGCGGGTTGACTTTCGTTGGTTCACTAGTTGTTTTCTTCTCAAAGGTTGTTAGTTTTGCATTAAAAGAACCTGCTGGTTTGACACTTGAAGAACTGCAGACAGATTTGCTCGGGACAGGAAAGGACCAGCTATAGCTACTTTTATAATTTTGATGTACTAGGCATCTGTGTCTTTTGTGTTGTGGGGTTGAGCTCGCCTACGCCGGGGTAACCTACTGTTATCTCAGGGCTCGTTCTCCTCTAAGGGGTATGGAATTCTCCTTCGATTTGTTTCTATCCTATCAAATCGTGTGGCTAAATCCCTGCAATTGGCATCAGCTTGATGTTTAAACTCTTGCAGTCGTAGGTCCATTTGATCCATTCTAGCAATGAGTGCGTTAAGTGTATCCTTAAGGCTAGAGTCCATTGGTAAAGAAGTTTTCCTACTGCAAAAGTTCCTCCACTTCTAGTTGGCATGTAAATTCTTAACTAATCCTAAATGCAAACTACCCTAAGGTGAGGTATGTTAATGCATTAGGAATCAGAGATCAAATTAATAATAATATCAACTTTAAGCTTTATTGATTAACATTTGATTAAAAAATTATAATGTTGGGACAGTGATAAAACTACATGTGCTAACGTAGTAAATTTCAAACTAATTCAAGTTATTACTGATTCAATGTTAATTGAGTTGCAGAATTAATATCAATTTAGGTTTCACTCAAGGTCAGATTCACACAAACTTACTTTTTATAGGCAGCAGTCACTATATTATATCTTGCGACAGAGTTAAAGAACTATCTTAATTAAGAGAAGGAAATAGCTGAATAAAAATTTCAATGATTATCTAGGAAGCCACCGAAGCTCGAACTGGATATGAAAGTTGTAGAAGCGTAGTCCTGGTCTCTACGAATTTACTGCTTCGAAAACGGCTCGATTCGGACTTGAAACAAGCTCAAAATGGCCTCCAAAAAAGGGAAATGAGTTGCAGCTGAGTCTGACTGAACTCAACCTGAACACAGACGCTGAGTCAACTCGGCTGAGTTGAGAGGCTCCGGGATGGGTTGGGTCGGTGTGAGCCGCGACTCCAATTCGGGTCAATCTGAGCTGTAGCTCCGGGTCGGGTCGGCTCGAATCGACGGCTGTCAGCTTGGGGGCCGATGACGTCAGCAATCGAGCCGGTGACGCCAGGAGAAGTGAATCGGGTTGGATCCTAGTTGCAAGCGCATCGGGCTCCTTTGCGGGTTTGATTAGAACCTGAAATCAAATCAAACCCAAAAAAAAACCATCCTGATCCTGGCTACTACAGTTAGAGCTTGGTGCGGCAATAATTATGGGTGATTGCAAGTGGTGTTGATCTGGCGGCGACGGCGAGGCAAGGTGGTGCTGATCTGGGTGAGGATCTGGCAAGGCGAGGATCTCGACAAGGATCTGGCGGTGAGTTGGGGGCAGGTGGCTGTGGCGGCGACGAGATGGTCTCTGAACTCGATGGAGGTAGGATCTAAACTCGACGAGACGACAATGAGGTGGATGTGGTAGAGACGTGGGATGACGACGCGGCGGTGCTCTGAACTCACCGCGGTTGAGAAGTCAACAAGATCCACGGTGATGGTGAAGAGGAGCAGAGAAAGAATATGACGATGCTGAAGAGGACGAGGATGAGGCTCAGGTGATGGTGACCGAGAGGATGAGGGAGGGAGATGAATGAATAGTTGGTTTTTTTTTAGTTTTTCTCTCTTTTTTTTTTTTCCCCTTTTTCCTTTTTTTCTTTTTCTTTTTTTTTGGATTTGATCTAGGGTTGTTCTAGATCTAGGGTTTGGGATAAGGAAAATATTTGAAGGGGACTGAAAATCAATTGCTCTGATATCAAACTTGATGTAAAACAATTTGGATCGCAATCACCTTCAAATAGAAATAAAAACTAGGGTTTAAAAAAATTGGAACTGGGAATTTAGATAAAGTTTTGAGCTTCACACCCTTTACACTGGCTTCACACACAAAACTCAAGATAAGATTATCAAGATTTTTAACTGAAAAATCTGTAATTCAATCATTCAATAATTCCAAAGAGAAGTCTCAGGGGCCTATCATAGATTTTACAAAAGTGCACTTTTATGAAATAACTAATGTGATACTAAATGCCATATACAAGAAATATCACTAATTCAGGAAAAATAAACTAAAAAATAAATAATAGCTAAAACCAAAAGAAGACAGCATGTCGTCTTCTAGAATAGACTCAACCGAAAAATTGTCTCAGCGATGTTATGCCCTCATCACACACGAGGTAAAGAAAAGGGAGAAACGCCTGGATGCAACATGGAGAAGGGAATTTGGTTATTCAACACAGACAATGGCATGCGATTAATCAAATAGCATGCAGTAAGAACAACATCTGCCCAATATTGTTTAAGGACATGCATATTGAACATGAGAGTTCGAGCCACATCTGAAAAGTGTCAGTGTTACATTCGGCTACACCATTTTGTTGAGAAGTGTGGACATAACTAATGATGCCATGATCAGTACAAAATGAAGCCACTGATGATTGAGTATACTCCAAAGCATCAAACGTAAAACTTTAATGCGTTTATCAAACTGAACACTGATTTCATTATAAAAGGTGGATAACGCATGTGAAAACTCATACTAGTCTCTCATTAAATATAACCAAGTCATTCTAGAACAATCATCGACGAATATAACAAAATACTGAAATCCTTTTGGATTTCGTATTCTAGCGGACCCCAATATCAGTATGAACAAGTTCAAAAAACTGCAATTGATGACTCTCAACACGACAAGAAAAAAACTATGGTGATGCTTGTCAAACTGACAGCCTCACATTCTAGAATAGAAATAGAACTCAAATTGGGAACCACTTGACGCAACTTAGCCAAAGACGGATGGCCCAAACGATAATACCACTACAACGGAGAACTAGAAACTGAAGTAAAAGCCCTTTCAGGTATATCCAAGTGATACAGGCCATCTCTTTCATGCCCCGAACCAATCATCTTCTTCGTCCTAAGGTTCTGAAAAAACACAATTAGGAGAAAATATTATAGAACGTTGAAATGATTTAGTTAACTGCCTCACAGATAACATATTGGAAGGAAAATTAGGCACATATAACGAATTAAATAAAAACAGTGATTGGGTAGGATGATTGACACTTTTCTCAAGCACGGGACGAGTAAATTCATCAGCCAAGATAATAATATGTTTAATAAGATAACAATTATGAATGAAAGAATTTATACCAGACATATGAGAGCTTGCTCTTGAGTCAATAACCCAGGAGGAGGATGGTGACTGAGTTGCCACAAAGGCTGGACTACCTATATGTGACATGATTGCAATAGGTTGAGATGAGGTACTAGCAAGAGCGTTCAACTTCTAAAGTATACTAGACAGGGTTCGAAGAATCGTCCGTTCTGAGTTCGTTCGTGATCCAATGGATTTTGCTATTTTCAAGGGACTTGGGCGCAACTCGGAGTTGACTCGGCTGATAAACCGAGTCAACTACGGACTCGGCTTGACTCGGTCAATATGGCCGAGTCAAGTCATAGTTTTACCAGTCCAGTCAAAAAAATAAAAAATCCGAGTAAAAAAAGGAACTTATCTCATCGTCGTTGTTCACCCGCCTCCAGGTCACTGTCGTCGCCCACCTTCAAGTTCTCGTTGTCACCCCCTCCATGTCGCGTCCCTCCGATCTCTCTCCCTCCGATCTTTCTCTCCCCCCTCTCTCCCTCCGCTCTCTGAGAGAGATCAGAAAAAGGGAGAGGGGTAGAGAGAGTCAGAGGGGGAGAGGGGAGAGGGAGATCGATCAGAGGGGGAGATAGGGGAGAGGGAGAGGGAGAGGGAGATCCGAGGGGCAGGGGGACAAAAAAAGATCTATCAGAGTGGGATAAGGGGATAGAGAGAAAGATCAGAGGGGAAGAGGAGGGAGAGAGATCGATCCAGGGGAAGAGAGAGAGTAGAGAGGGATCTGATCGGGTCAAATCTCTCCTTCTCTCTCTTATATTTTTTGGGGTTTCTCATTTTACCCCTCAACTCTTTCATATTTACAAATTTACTCCCAAATCACCCTATTTCTTAAATTTACCTCCCAAATCATCATACTTCCCCAATTACCCCTAAAAAATTAGTTTTGGACAATGATACATAAAAATTGATGTCTATATTTTTTTAAAAATTATCGTGATTTTTTCAAAACTTTTTGAGCTTTATTTGTAGTGTTTTGCGCGTATCGCCCGAGTTCGTTCTGAGACGCCACTACCGGTGTGGAACGGTGCCCGCCGAGTTGGCGACCGAGACCGCGACTTTGAACCATAAGTAGAGCGTAGGTATTGTTAGCAGAAGTTTGATTAGAACTGAAAGCATCATGTCCAGGAACAGAAGTGGTGATCTGAAACTGCACATTTTCATCATACACTTGATGTGCATGCTCAGGTTTACCCCCTTGTCCCAACAGTGTTCTTCAGTGTAACCGTTCATCCCACAATAATTACATCTCTGTGGTGGACCACGGCCATCATCTCTACCACCACGACCCATCTTCGACCACGACGACCGCCATCTCTACCACCATGTCCGCCGCCACCACGGCCACCAGCAATAGTAACCAAGGTAGAAGATTTATTACTCGGCACCACAAAACTCTGTCCTAGAAATGAACGATTCAGGCAAGAGAAAATATATGCCATTGTAGGTAACTGCTCTCCAGCAATGATTTGAGCCTTATAAGGTTCGAGCGCAGGACTCAAACCAGCTAGGATGAGAGAAATATGAAACTCCTGCCGCTGATCTTTCTTCAAATCAGTAGTCACCGGATGATACTGCAATAAGTCCTCTCACAAGGCTTTCTTTGCAGCCAGATACTCATTCACAAGTTTCTTGTTCTGCATTGTGGTAAACTCATAGAACTTGTAAATATAGGCCACATTCTGCTTCTATGAATAGGATTCTTTAAGAGATATCCAAATCTGTTTGGTTGTTTCACACCAATGGACATTAGAGGCGATGTGTGACTTCATATTATGCCACAACTATGACATAACATATGAATTTGCACTCATCCAATTCTCATATTCAGCCGTCGTTTCAGGCGGGAGATCTTCCAACAAAAAATTTAATTTCTTCTTCACCCTCAATGCTACTTTGATATATTTAGACCAGGCGAGATAGTTCGCACCATTGAGTTTTACTGCAGTAATCGATTTTCCTACTTCATCATTATTGTGAGTAACAGTAAAAGGATTGTTACCACCACCATTACTAACATCGCTAGAAGATTTCGTCCCCATCATGCTTGCAGATGGAATAGGAACACGAAATCTTAGAAACCCTAGATCTCACAATGAACCACAACCGACAACTAACAAGCAACTAAGATCTACAAAAACCCTAGTTCTCATAGCGAACAACAACGATCAACGAAGAACCATGAACAAAATCTGCAGAAAAATCCTAGACCTCATAAATGAACCACTAGCGATCATGAACAACGAACAACAACGAACAACAACAATCACGAATAATGATGAACCACGAATGATCACGCAACCATAAAAAACGCCCAAATTTTTTTAAAAAAAACTAATAACTCTAACACCCAATTTGCACTTGCTTTGTTACCAAGTGAAGTTTAAAAGTAGAGAGGAAAGGAAAGGAGAAGAGAGAAGAAAAAGAAAATAGAGGGCAAGTTCTTAAAACCCTAGGTTGCACCTCATGTGTATTTATATTAACATATGATAAATACACCCACAATTACTTGATTGACCCACATTAAGAGAATAAGACTAATAACTCTAACAAATATGCATACGAAACTTTTAGTTGAACCAACAAATAATACAATAAAGAAATAGATAGCTCGATAGAACAATGGAACTAGAAAGGCATGAATGATGCAGGAAAGGGACAGATCAATTTAGACACTACAGACCAGGAAATACTGCAGAAAAAAAGAACATCAGACTAGGACCTCTTTCTAAACTCGATAACTAATAAATAGAAATAGAAGAACAACAACATCACCAATATAATCAACACTTATTCAATATCATTTAAAATAGAAAGAAACATACAAGGTTGTAGTCATAGTGTTTACACTCCTAACTCCTAAGACTTTCTCAGAGTTAATATTTACAAATCATAGCACAAGTTCAAACACCATATAAAAGGCCCGCCAAGCTAATACCTAATAGCTCTGTAAATTTCTGCATTCACTAACACACTAACATGCTTTATATAATGCTCTCTTAGGTGTTAAATTTTGACCTAAGATCTACCAAAAAGTTCTAAAAATCAGCCGACGAAGATATGTATAGATCATATCAGATTGCATTTAAGCATACAAATCTGGTAGCAACCCCAAAAGGTCCTCAGTCAGTCTTAGCTGCTACTTGTCCTGTATCAGTTGTAAAATTCCAACAACCCCAATACTGGCAAATATTGCACTGATTTTAATAAAAAGAAGATAAAATTAGCATATATAAGGACAAATAATAATAATAATAAAGATTTTATCATTGTAATTAATTAATAAACATTTTTCCTTTGATATCATAATTAACAAAAAACCAAGGTTGGAATATTGCCTGATTCCTATAACTATCCCTAATATCGAATCGGATTTGCCTACCTCGAGACAATATCAACTCGATACTGAAACTTATATTAAATGATATTGCAAAATATTTCGTGTGCGATTTTATTTTTCTCCCAAGTTCTAAAAGAAAGAAGATGAACTGTGGTTGATTCTCCCTACTCATGCCCCGAGAACCACCACCACCTAGACAGCTCGTCCGCATTTATAGTTCAGACGTTCTTTCAATGTCCATTACCCTTTGTTTCTCAAGAACTGTGGGATAACAATATACTGAAGCTAGAATTTGAAGTATCTAAGCTATAAATCAATCCAGTGGCAACATTATCAGTCAATTCAACTCATTCAGAGAAATTTATTCAAAGAACCTTAAAAAAAGAGTAAATTTATTGAAATCTAACATTTAGCAATACACTCAGCAATGTGCCAGTTTATTTAAACTTTTAGCTCATATGTTTGGAAGAGAGTTAGAATGCTAGCTACACTGTGAATCTTTTAAGATGTGCTACAAGGAGAAAACTCGGGTTATCTTTCAGTGTGAATTCTTGCCAACAAAAAAACAGTAAATTCTTGCCAACAAAATGAATTCAGCATGCAATATAGGTATTTAAATAAAAAGGAAATCAGAGGTGAGTAAATTAATATATATTGCAAGGGACTAAACAAAAAAGAAGCACAAAATTATTTCAATTTGCCACCAAGTGTATTATTTATCAACAAAAACTATCAATGTCCTCCCACCAGAGTTAAAACGAATAAACAACAACAACAACAACTAAGCCATTTGTCCCAAGTATTTGGGGAGGCGACATGAACCAAAAGAGATTTACGCTAGATCGGGCACATGGATCAGCTTTCTCCACTCATTCCTATCAAGCAATATGCCTTCACTAAGACCTTTAGCCTCTATATCTTGTCGTATTACCTCCATCCATGTTTTTTTTCAGTCTCCCCGCGCTCTTTTAACTTGCCCTAAATTGATATGCTCTACTCGCCAGACTGGCGCATCTGTAGGTCTATGTCGCACATGACCAAACCATCGTAGGCGATTTTCTCTCATTTTCTCTTCTATAGAGGCTACACCTATCTTAGTATGAATATTCTCATTTCTTACCTTATCTCTCCGCGTGTTACCACACATCAACGAAGCATGCGCATCTCTGCTACACTCATCTTCTGGGCATGATGTCTCTTTATAGCCCAACATTCTGTGCCATATAACAAAGCTGGCCTAGTTGCAGTCTGATAAAACTTTTCCTTCAGCTATAACGGAATGTTAGGATCACATAAAACTCCTATTGCGCTCCTCCATTTCAACCAGCCGGCTTGGATCCTATGGTTGACAGCACTATCGATCTCCCCATCTTTTTGGATAATAGAACCCAAGTACTTAAAATGACTGCACATCGGTATTTCTTGTCCATCTAGTCTCACAATATTATAATTTCGGATTCCCTGTTTACTGAATTTACACTCCATATACTCTGTTTTGGCCCTACTTAACCTAAAACCTCGAGATTCTAGAGTTTGCCTTCATAACTCCAATTTGGTATTTACCCCAGCTCTCGTCTCATTGACTAGGACAATATCATCAGCAAATAGCATACACCACGGTATCTCATCCTGAATAGCTCTAGACTCTAGAAGCTCATCCATCACTGTGGCAAATAAGAATGGACTCAATGCAGATCCTTGATGTAATCCAATTGTGATAGAAAAATCACTTGGGATACCTCCACAAGTTCTGACATTTACCACTACTCCATCGTACGTATCCTTGATTATGTCAATATATTTGATGGGGACTCCCTTTTTCATCAATGTCCACCATAATACCTCTCTTGGCATCTTATCATAAGTTTTTTCCAAATCAATAAAGACCATATGCAAATCTCTTCCTCTCTCGAAATCGCTCTATAAGTTGACGAAGCAAATGAATAGCCTTTGTCGTCAATCGCCCCGGCATGAACCCAAACTGGTTCTCTGATATTGTAACATTTTGCCTTAACCTGTATTCAATTACTCTTTCCCAAAGCTTCATGGTGTGACACATGAGTTTTATTCCACGATAGTTTGAACAACTCTGGGTATCACCCTTGTTCTTATAGAGAGTTTTATTCCTCACCCTTGTTCAATTAAAACGAATAAATTTGCTTATTAAGGTATAAATTTCTCAAACATTTCAATCAATCACACCCAAGTCAAAGTATGTATGAGTTTAATGCATATGCAATAGAAAAACAATTCTAAACCTACTCAACATAGAAACAGATAAATGCTTCTCTTCTTAAAATTATATGACATTGATAAAAGCAAACATCGATCATTAACAAGAAGTCAATCTTACAGCATAAAGCATAAACCAACAAAGATTATGTAAACTTCCCCATACAAAAAACTACAAAGTTAGAAACTTTTTGGAAAGAAATATAGAAATGTATCCTCTACAACATGCTGAAGAACCTCAATTAAAGAGAACCAGTAGAACCAAATGATGTCAATGCAGTTTAGAAATAAAATATTAACGCCATGCTAACAGAAAAGAACAAATGATTTTGACTTATTTAAGTATAAAACACAAAATCAAATAATTATAATCAGTGGATGATTTACAAAAAATTACAAGACACCCTCTGATCTACTAATCTAAAGAAGCAAGAATTTGGGTGGTTGGGGGGGGGGGGGGGGGGGGGGGGGGATGAAGAAAGAAAGAAAGACACATTGCCGACATATCATAGAATTTGTGCGTTTAGGACACAAATTTATAAACAAGGCAAGCAATAAATCAAAGTAGAATCAAATATTAAACCCTACACTAACAAACAACAACCTGCCCGCAAACTTATAGCTATATTAACTTACAACAAAAGTGAAATAATCGAATTGCAAAGCAATATCAGTTTCTTTTTCACCTTTCTCATGAACCCTTGGACCAAAATTTTCTTTTTTTACCACATACCAAGAACTAAAAGCAAGCAATGCCCGTATATAACAATCACACAAATAATTCGTCCGGGATAACAAACAAAGAACTAACTACATGCAAAGTTGTATCGATAGTAAAATTAACAAGATATACAATTGAGAAGTCAATAAAGATCAAATTTTCACCTCGCAGTTAAGACGGTATCTGATCAACTTCTGCACATAATCAACTACTTCCTGCCTCTTCCTCTCCGAGACGAGGGTCGCCCGAATATTCTCAATCACCCCCGCTGTGGCCCTCTCCGCCAGCCGCCAGCTCTCCTCTCCAATCTCCGACGGCAGAGGATTCACAGAATGGGCAGCCGCCGCCGCCGCCGGCGGCGGATTGTAATCGGCCAAGAACCAATTTGATGAGGCAGCCAAGTCTGCAAGTCCCCCATACCAAACAAAATTTCAAACAAGGACCAGAAAATGTATGAAAATTCTTCAAGACCCAAGAAAAATTCACGGTGGGGGTTAGTGAAAAATCCCATTTGGATCGATCCAAAACATGCTTAAAACCATGAGAAGAATATTGGGTTAAGAGGGGATTTTGATCTGGGTCGATCAGAAAAGGGGCGATTGAGGCGACTGAGGGATTCTGAAGGAGTTTTGTTTGATCTGAGGGTTTTTGTCTGTTTTTTTTTTTTTTTTTTTTTTTTTTTTTTAAGGGAGAGAGACTAGAGAAAGAAGACGAGGAGACGAGGGGAGAAATATTTTGTTTCTTGTCTCAGATTTTTGGGGGAGAGAGATTAAAAAACAGCAGCAGAGAGAGAGAGAGAGGGGGATGGATTTTCGTAACTCTTCTCCTCTGTTAGCTGTACCTCTTGTGAAGTATGTACTATATAGGCCCGTAATTCAAAAAGATTACACCCACATTTTGCTTCGGTCAACAGTGTGGATAATGGAAGATGTACTCTCAAAAAAGATTTGACATCTTTGGTTCATAGAGTTTGCAACATTTGGTCAAGATGTCTCCTAAAATTTATATTTGAAATGTTTGATTGGAGAAAAGACTTGCTTCAACCATGTGTTGCTGTTCATGTGAAATATGGAGGTTTTAGGGAAATTAGATGTTTTAGAAGCCTCAATATTTTGTTAGGTGTGGAAGTGTCGGAATTAGGGTTTTAGACATCTTTAAAAGATTATTTTCATACTTTAAAAGTTTACTTATTTTTAGTGTGAAAACTTAAAAGGTAGATTTGTTTCTATAAATTTATATTCTGATAGAATAAAAAAGCTTAAAATTTCTAACAAGATTAGTTGTATCGTGAGATCACAATTGGGGTTCTAGATATCTTAAGAGATTGTTAAGTATTACAAGTTTACCTATCTTGGTCGGGAAGAATCGCAACTATTTATGTAAATTTATCTGAGAACTACAAGAGATAGTATATTTATATAAATTTATACATCAAAAATCAAAAATTTCTGAAAAAATTATTTAGAAGACCCGAATGAATATCAAATACGATCTTTCTAATATAATGATTTCAAATCAGAATTCATGGCCATACTAGATGCTCAGAGATTTAATTGGCGTAGAAATATATTAGTTCGATACAAAAAAAAATAAATATTTTATGAAGATGTTTTAATATTATATATTAAGAATGATAACTACAAAATGAAATAATTTTTCCTGGCTTTTTGAAACAGTTTAATGAAAATTATAATATTTTTTTAAGGGTTGTCTAGTATGGGCTCATTTGGGATTTGCTATTTGTAGGACCATGTAAGAGATAGCAAAATTTTAGAGTTATTACTTGATTGTTATGAGTTAAAGTCCTTTTCATGAAAGCGGTAACACCTTAGCTCCAATGGAAAATTAGACATTTTGGCTAGGATTCTGAAGAACTATTTGATTTGATTTTTTTTTTTTTTTTTACATTTGTTAGTAATTATCATCTTTTAGATATCCTTTCCTAGAATATTTTTCTTCTTCCTTTTTTGGAGAGCTTTAATGAGTGAACAACTAGAGGAGATAGGCCAAGAGAGCAATTAAAGGTTAATTAGATTGAATTCTCTTATTACGGCACACATACTATTTATTATCTAAAAGATTTCACTTCATTGGTTTTATATATATGCTTCATAAAGATCCGTTTACTGCATTTTTCGGAGAGGAATAGATTTTACGTATAGTTTATAATTATGTCCTAATAAAATATTTTGTAGATTGTAATTTTTCATTTAGATAGAAAAAATCTTAGCAAAAGAACTTAATGATATTGATTCTCTTGTTAATGGAACAAAATATTTGGTGAGTTTAGCCTAAACTTATCTTCTTTGCCAAAATTATGATTTGGTATGAAGTGAGTGTCTGTAACACTCAGAAAATTTTGAAAATTTATTTTGTGTTATTTCATGTATGGATGTGTGAATATACATATAGACGTATATGTATATGTATTGCTAACAGTTTTGATGTATAGAAGTGTGTGTATATATGTATGTATATATATATATATAGAATATTGAGAGTTTTAGTACAGTGATGTATATATAAGTGTATATGCAAGTTACTTTGAGGCATGATGCAATGATGCACATACTAGTCGACTAATTGCCAGTGTAGTGACTAGTAGGGGACAGTAAATGCGTATTTTTGAGTCTGAATCCAGCCTAGTCAACTAATAGCTCAGACTATTCGACTAATAGCCTCCACAGATACTACTCGACTAACTCATCATATTAGTTAACTAACTGCTGGTTGTCTATAGCAGTTCTACACTGATATATGTTCATTATTTTGGTCATAACTTTTTAATCTATTTTTAATTATTATGATTAAAATAATATCTGAAAGCAAACTTTAAAGGCTACAAAACTTTTTTATGATATTTTTCTGATTTGATTGTTAAATATGTCAAAAATTAGTTTAAAGTCAGCCTATGTGCTGAAAATAGTTTTCTTTCAATTTCTGTTGAGGGACTAGTCGATTAACTCTTTGTCCTAGTCGACTAATCCAACCAACTTACTAGTTATTAGTCGACTAATGGTTTCAATAGTTAACTAATCTGGGTGACAAAACTGTGTTCTAATTGGATCTCAACCCTGACTTTTCAACTATAATATATATTATATATATATATATATATATATATATATATATATATATATATATATATATATATATATAGAGAGAGATAGACTTGTATCCTTTCAAAAGGATTTGAACCCGGATCCTTCCCACTCAAATTCAACCCTCCAACATTCGAATACAAGATCCACTCCATGAAGTTGATCTATACTATTTCAAGTATCTATAAACCAAAAAATCAAGTGTTTTAAATACTTTTTGCCCATCCATCAAGTAGGGTAAAAACGGACGGCCTAAATAGTGAGTTGGTTAGTTTAACGGTGTAGAACATTTGAAATCTAACAAAAATTAGTTATAGGGGTTTTTAATGTTTAGATCATAATGAAATGGCCGGATCGAGAATTTGTATGTCTAAAGACATAGATCTAACCAACTCACTACTTTCGGCCGTCCATTTTGCGTCGCTTGATGGATGGGCAAAAAGTATTTAAAACACTTGATTTTGGTTTATAGATACTTGAAATAGTATAGATCAACTTCAACGGAGTGGATCTTGTATTCGAATGTTGGAGGGTTGAATTTGAGTGGGAAGGATCCGGGATCAAATCCTTTTGAAAGGATACAAGTCTATCTCTATATATATATATATATATATATATATATATGTTGTGGGGCTGAATTCTCTCATGTTTTTAGTGGCAAAACTCTAGCTTTTGTTCTTCTTTCTTTCCGATTTGGCTGACTCACTCTAGAATGAGAAAGAGAGAATAGCTAGAGAGTAAGTGAGTTTTGAAGGAGATTTCAATGGTGAAGCTTGGATTTTCTTTGGGAATTGAGTTCTTTATTTGGAGATGAACTTTCTCTTCAGAGTTCCTCTTCAAACCTTCTTCCCTTTGCCTAGTAAGGTATGTTTCACTCTCTTGGTTGCTTTCTTTTTATAATATTTGTTGGCCCAAAGGCCTATCACCCTAGTTTTGATGATGATCAACTCATGAAGTTATGTTTACTAATGATCTTGTGTTTAATTAGTGACAGATTCATTATCAAGATCTTAGTAGGTGCATAGCTCAACAAAGGATAAAATGTCAAGATTTAGAGCTAGCACGGTGTGATCCAAGGAGTTTTGGGATCAAGCTTGGACCAAGTCAAGAAGATGAGAAGGCTTCAAGTGAAGACTTCAAGAAGATGAAGACTTGTGTCTAGGTATAAGATTTGTTTTTGTTTTAGATAAAATGTAAAGGATAGAATAGTGGTGGATTGCTCAAGTACATATATACACACACACTCTTGATAGAATTGTTTTCATAAAAGATTTTTATTTGTGACAAAATACTATTTGGTTTTTGGTATTCATGTTTACATTTTTCAACCAAAACCAAGTTTATGCTTATTGTCAAAAACATAGATATTTCTCTTGATTGTGTAGTGGATCATATCCATACACACTATGCTTTAAAAGTATATCTTGTTTTTGTATTTGATGGAGATTTGGAAAAACATGTTTTGGAAAAATATTGTTTTGGAAAAAACAGTTTTATCATGAGCAAATATTTCCAACTTACAAAAATAGTCCAATCTTTTATAACATGCCTTGATTTTGTGCAAGCATGTTTGTTTATCAAAGTATATTGGTAAAACTATTTTTGTAGATTTTTATGTATTTTATGGGATTTTTATGAAAGCCAAAAGACCAAGTTTTAAATCCCAGTTTTCTGTTTCAGGCTTCAGCAAGTCGACTATATAGTCGACTAATCCTGAAGTCAGTCGACCGGCTCGGTCGACCGACGTGCACAGATGTGCACGCCTTTGTGCACTGGAGGACGACCGACCGTACGGGTCGACCGCTCCAGAGAGCTCTGCTCTCTGGAAAGTTCGGCCGACCGTACGGGTCGACCGACAGAGAGTTGTACTCTCAGCTCCAGTGGGTCGGTCGACCCAGGCGGTCGACCGTGGCTCCAACGGTCTGATTTCTGACCGTTGGCGGTCGACTGCACGGGTCGACCGGCAGCTCTAACAGACCCCAACGACTATATTTTTCTGGCCTATAAATTTGGGAGTTTGGTCATTGTTTTGAGCTAAGATTTTAGGAGAGCTTTGAGCCAGTTTTTCCCTTCCTTTTAAAAGAGTTTTCTCCACATATTTGAGTGCAAATACTTCCAATCAAAAGGGAAGATTTCTATTTAGAGTGTGTTTTAAAAGAGATTCTTTGAGTTTTCCTCCACCATCTCTTTCCTTGTTTTCTCACACAAACACTTGAGCTATCCATTGATTATTCATCCTATAGGTGTATTGTAGTGAGATTGTTTTTAGGTGATCAAAGTGTTGTGATCACCAAAGACTTCATTTGTTACTTGAGGAGGCGGACGTGTGTGTCCGCGGTGTTTTGAGTTCGGGTGCGGACTCGGTTGGTTTGAGGTGCGGCCTCGGCGAGCTAGTGAGCTTGCGTGTGTACGGGACTAAGGAGTCCGAGAGCTTGTAGGTGTTGCAGCACCGAGGAGAGATCCATTGGGATCTTGCATAGTGGAAATCCTTCGTGTGTCGAAGGCGGGGATGTAGAGCAAGTGTGCTCGAACCTCGAAACATACCCTTGTGTTTGCAATTGCTCACTCACTCTCTCTTTGTCTCTTTTATATTTTGCATGCTTCAATTGTGCTTATTCTTACATGCTTGATATTCATATTGTGCTTAATTGATATACTTGCTTGGGTTTGTTTGCTAACACTTGTATTCAACAAGAGAGCCAACGCGGCACCTCAACCCATTCAAGGGGAATCTAGAGGAGTTTGTCCAGAGCCCTTCACGGGGAATTCGGCAACACTCTTGTGTTATACATAGTGTTTAGTGTAAAAGTTTTAATTAGGTCCTAATTGTTTTTAGCTTCCGCATTATTTGAATCATTTGGCTTTAAGTGACCTTTAGATTAGCCATCACCTATTCACCCCCCCTCTAGGTGATCCTTCAATATTGATTTTAGGATTTAAACCATGTTAAAAATATGATTTTTATGATATCGTCATGGTTAGATTTAATTAAGTTTATTACGTGATCACAACTTGATTGGTGATATGCATTCACTTGAATATTGAGTAGATTAGATCCATATAAATGAAACTTTATGAACCCATAATTTATGAATATGAAAATGAGATTTTTCATATTGTTAATTATATGTTTAGTGGTTGGATTATACATGAGTATTAAGCATACTAAGTTTATAAAAGAGTTATTTTATAAAATCTATTGGTTATAATTGGTGTAAAGTTTAACACCATGCTTGGTATGATATGTGAATTAATTTCATGAATTATTGATTTGTTCATCCATATCGTAAAATACGAGTGAATGTTAATTTGTATTGTTGATAATCATTTCATTCATAAAAGAAAAGAACGTGAATAATGTTATACATAGGAGAGGAAGAATGCGAATGATGATATTCGTAGGAGGGGGAGAAATTTAGGAGAGGCGGAACGTAAATGAAATATTGTGAATGGGGGAAAATGTGACTGATCACCTATACGGTATTTGTATGAAATGGTTGTATCGTCTTTGAGAGGGACATAGCTAGTGCACCAACTAGTTGGAAAATGAGTCTATACTCTCTCGTTATGCTATTGACTTTTGGTTGAATTATCGATAAAGGCGTTGTACCTTATATGACACTAGCTTATGATTTAGGAGTTAGGCCCCATTTATTATGATTTTCTACCAAAATATTACGTGATTATATTTGCTATCATATCTTTATCATTAGAGATTGGTCGAGTATGTAGTACTATGTCATGTATATTCATGTCATTCAACCTTATCATGCGTTTTTCCATATTGTTTATTGTATGTATGTGAACCGCTTTATTGCCTCCTCGACCTAGCACTAAGTCAGCCTTAAAGTTGTGGTCGGAGGGCAACCTTGTGAGACAAACTTGTTAGCATTCTAACACCTGTTGATTTATGATTTTTGAGGCTATTCACAGGGTATTCGTAAAGACACTAAGTGTCAGAGACGTTGGTAATCGTCTTTCCTGTTGATAGGTGGTTAGAGTACTCTGTAGAGAGTCTCTTCTTTTGTATATTGTATCCATTTCGGTATTATATATGTAATACTTACCTTGAGGCTGAGAGCATGAGTAGTTGTATATATGTTTAGACTTGGACTTAGTTTCCTATTTGTTGAGACTCCCCGGTATATGGTATGTATCTTTGCCATGACGGGTTTCTACTCTGATTGTTTAGTTGTCTCCTTTCATGTTATCCATATCTGGGTTATATGATTTGTTTACTGTCATATATTTATATTTGAACTGCCTGAGTTATTTATCATATTATAACGACTCTAAAGTTCCTGTCCTGATTGCGATCTCATAGACTACAATTGGTGTGTGAAAATTTAGGAACATTATAGTTGGTATCAGAGCTCTAGGTTCAATTGTCCTAGGGTTTTCATAACCTGTGTCTAAGTTGGAGCAAGTATAGGATTCATTAGAATTTTCGAATCTAGAATCTGCAGTATTATGAGTCTGAGTGAGGATAATTGCTTGATTGTAATGTGTTAATGCTATTTGTATGCAAAATTTTATTTTTATGTTGTTGATTTCAACCGAGTTGAAATCTACTTGATGTTTGGGTAGTCTATTCTTAGATTATCAATTATTTGTTTACATCACAATTGATATTGATGTGATTATGTTTTGTTTGATTTATTGCATGCATTAGACGTATGAGATAATCATGTGGGCTTTGTGGGCACGTGTGTGGGCGCGTGTGATTTGATTTACTTATTTGGTATGGTGATGTGAAAATTGTTTATATTTTAATATTAGATTAACATAAATCATGTATATTTAACCTATAACTGCGCGAGACACATGGTATATATATGAGAGTTTGCTTATTTGAATTATTCCTACGACGTATCAGTTTCGTGCAATTAGAAGTCAAGATGTATATAATTGTGTTAACCCACCTTATATTGCTTTTATTCTATATGCTTGTTTATTGATTTTCATAGTAGTTGAATTTCGGAGACGAAATTCTTATTTAGGTGGGGTGAATGTATCACCATGAAAATTTTGAAAGTTTATTTCGTGTTATATTCATGTATTGATGTGTGGTTATAAATGTATATGTATATGTATTGCTAAGAGTTTTAATGTAAGAAAAGTGTGTGTGCGCGCGTGCGTGCGCGCGTGCGTGCGTGCGTGTAGGTTGTTTGAGAGTTTTGTGTAGTGATATGTATATAAGTATATATGCATGTTACTTAGAGGCTTGGGGCAGTGATGCACAGGCTAGTTGAGAGCCTGACTAGTTGTTGTATATATATTTAGACTTGGACTTAATTTCCTATATGTCGAGACTCTGGAATATGGCATGTATCTTTCGCCTATGAGGGTTTCTACTCTGATTGTTTAGTTATCATCTTTTATGTTGTCCATATCTGAGTATAAAATTTGTTTCCTACCATATATTCATATTTGAGTTATCTGAGTTATGCATCATATTATAACGATTTTAAAATTCATATCCAAATGTGTCTTGATAGACTGCAACTAGTGTGTGAAAATTTAGGGATGTTATAGTGTTTGAGTAACAATAGTTTCAAACTATGTCAAAATTATTTTTTCTTCAATTTATCAATTATTTATATAAATATTAGATTTATCATGTTTTAAAACTTGAATTTATATTATGGCTGTTAAAAACAATAAGAAGAAGAAAAATAATAATAAACAATAAGATATGTATATATAAGCATTTATGATGAAACATATACTTCAATTAACTACTAGTATTGTAGTATGATTTGATTATCCTATATAAATGAAAACATGGACATGTTTTTATTTAACTTCGTGCCGTATCTAATTTCATTTACTATAGCATATCATATATGGTTTGCTCTTTATTAATTATGCAAATTTAATTGAACGCAACTTGTACAAGTATTTAATATTGCTGGTCTATTGTGCAAGGTTAATTAAATATAAAGTCAAAAATGTTATGTATTGCATTTCGATATTATTCAGTGAATTTTAATATGGGAAATTGCGTTACAGCCACCTACTTTACTTCATAATTAAAAAAAACTCAGCGTCATAATTTGATTTATTACAGCCTCATCCATATTAGCATAAACTGATTCCTTCCAGCCATCACTTATTTTAATATTTTTATTTCCTTTTTTACCATTTTCAATCATCATCGTCATTGCTTTCTCCTCAGCCTGGACCCCGACGCAGAGTAATTCGCAAGTTGATCTTTTTGTAAATCTCTTTTGTTCGTACTCGCGATGAGTTTTGTTTGTGTTAAATCTGAAAAGTATTAGGAATCATTTGATGTCAATGAACAGGGGTCTGTTGATGTTGGCAACGCTGATATGAGGAGTGCAACTTATGATTGTTGTCCTGACTCAGAAGTAAGACATTTTGTGAGGATTGCAATCCTCATCGCTTAGGACTGTGATCATGATCGCGGTACTCACATGATTGCGGTCCTCACAAACACTCAAAAATAGGATATTTTGTGAGGATTGCAATCATGATCACAATCCTCTTTATAGGATATTTTTTTAAATATTGCGATCATGATCACAATCCTCATAGCAAGGACTGTGATTATGGTCACAGTTCTATAAAGACTAAAAAATATGACATTTCTATGAGGACTGTGATCATTGTCGCAATCCTTAAATATATGATTTTTTGTGAGGACGCAATCATGGTCGCGTTCTTATATATACCAGCAGTCAGGATTTTCGCGGTCCACTTTTTGAAGTGATTAATGCTGAGGCATTTGCGCCTTTCGTCACTGGAGAGCACTTCTGCATTTGACACGTGGGTATACATGGTTAGTTTAAAAACAAAAGTGGCTGAAGCAAACAAAATTAAGAAGCTAAGTTTTTTCCTAATTACGATTTGATATAGGGGTGTGCAAAGAAATACCCTTTTTGTCAGAGAGAAAATATTCTCCATCATATTAATTTATTCTTCATCACATTAGTTTACCATGCACTGAGAAGGACATGATAAATCAATGTGAGGGAAAAGAATAAATAGAGGAGAGAAGATGAAAAAGGAGCATACAGAAGAGAGAAAGAAGAGAAGCAATTGCGGATAGATTACTTTCCTAAAGATACATGAAAATAATATGCATTGATAGGTAATCTAAAAGTTGTATAATTATAATTTATCACATTCATTTCTCTTCAAGAAACTAGTAATTTTCAAAATGCCATTTGGATCTCATGAATACTTAAATTTGACCTAAATATATCAAAGAAAGAGTCTTTCTCATTCACAACTAATTATTTCATTATTATGGAATGTATTTTTTATTTTTGATTCTTGAGCAAAAATTTTAATTAAAAAAATAATCTAATAAAAAATAAAGTAGAAGTAGATGATAATTAGATTATGGTATAAAGAAATAAAACATAGCAAAACATTAATAAAATTTAATTTTTCATATTACAAAAAGAGAATTGATATAGATCATTGCTTTAAACATCCAAAAAGATACATTCAAGGCTCATCACCTCAAGGAGAATTAAATAAAAGAGCAGTGTACTTTTTAGACAAGGGTTTATGTGATGAGTCTTAACTCTTAATTATCATTTCTTTTAGCAAGTGTATCCTTCTAAGTTCTAGCATACCCATGTTAGTGCTGGACTTAATCAAACAACATGAATATTGTTACTAATTAATGCTAGATGAGAATAGTTGTATCCTTGTTATATACTTTAATTTCTTAAAAACCATCATTATTTAAATTTTTATATATTTTTTAGTTAAAGAGAGAAGTCTTTAAAAAATAACCCAAGAACAAAAGATCATATAGGGTATTGAAGTCCTTGCCACTCTAAGAAAACTACGAATTTGTGGTGAGGATTAGGAGTAACATTTTCACAAGTCGAGTGTTTTTTATGGGTTAAAATCTGAACTTTTACACAACGGTATTTTCTTTTCAAAACTGTTTGGCTGATCTTCTTAATACCACTTTAAACTTTTAATGTTTTCTTAGAAAACTTCTTGAACTTTGAAAATCCCAAATAACCACCTGAACCAGCCTTAAAATTTTCAATAAATTCCCTCTATTAAAAAACTATAGGAAATCTTAAATGAACGTTCTCTACTTCAAGTGCAACACATATGACTATTTCGCATATGGTTATTTTACTAAAGAGGTTATTGGGAATTTTATAAATAATTTAAGGTGGTTATTTTAAATTTTCAAAGTGTTTGCTGAGAAAACCATGAAAATCTAAGGTGGTATTAAGAAAATTAGTCAAACTGTTTTTTAAATGCAGCCCAATGAGAATTGGTCCTCGCTTTGATACCATATTAAATTAGTAGAAAATTTTAGTTTCTTGCCTACCTTGAGTATATACTCGAGAATCATTCATGAGCTCAAACCCTTTCCATGGGCCTCGGAGTCTGATAGCATAAAAAGAGAGAACTGATAGCAGGGTGAGCATCTGGCTGTAAATTACCCCGAGGCTGAATTAGACCTGAGCCAAGTTTTACATGGCTCTTATCCAAAGTGATTATAGGCGGATATGAGTCAAACTAAACTCATACGAATTTTTTGGTTTGGTATGAGTCACGTAACAATCAAACTGAATCATATCCAAACGGGGACGGATATTGGCACCTAAATAGTGATAAAGGCACCCACTAAAGTTTGAAAAATTGATATTGACGATTCCAACCCTTAATAAATGACACAAATAGCTTTAAAAGTTATCTTAAATTACATTTTTCAACCCCCTATATCAAATGAGTACACTCACTAAAATTGATTAAGAGAAATTTTACTCACACTCACCCTCTTTATTGTCTACACCCATCTTTTCTTTTCACTCACTTATCATTTTAAGTTATCATAATTTGCACTATACACGTCTAATATCATTTTTTATCTTATCATCAGTTCGATTTAAAATTACTCATTAAATCCCATCAAAATAAAATATCACAAAAAAAATCATATATCAGAGTCAATTTTACCCCCAACAAGCTTCTCATTTTTCTTTTCTTTTTTCTTGAGCCTTTGCTATAAAATATACAGAGACAATACTTTCATCAAAGCACCAAAATAAAGCAAAACATAAACTAATATTACATGATACTTGTACACTGGGATTCTATATGTACGCGTCACAATATCAGCACTCGACACGGTATATGTATTTAATTTGATCTTTCTGCTAGTCAAACTGAACCAATTTCAGCTCCAGATATAATTTTCTAGTCAAACTGAGAAAGTTATCATAAGCTTCTTAAACGGATACTCAACCATCAAATGATTCTCGGATCCGCATTTAAAACAAGATTCACCTGATATTCGGCAGTTCTGATGTAAATGTCCGGGCCTCCGACAGTACCCGCATACTATTGGCTGAATAGGAGGTTGGGAAGGATAAATGGTTAGCGGGCCATAATTGGGCTTGACTGATATTCTTGGCCCATCTGTTGGAATGTCTATTTGCTAATTCAATCTGCCTTTGACTCCTACTCTTTTTCACCGGCCTCGTTCTACTTCATGGGCAATAGAGAGAACCTGAGAGTACGTCTTAAGCTGTTGAGGAATAAGAAACAACTGGATATCCATCTTCAACCCCTGTTGAAACCTGCTAGCCCTCTTCTCCTCATCGCTCATCATGTAGGGTGCAAATCGACTGAGTCTCAAAATTTAGCAGCATAAAAATCCACATATCGGTTCAACTGTTTGTAACCTGATGAACTGCTCTTCCATCTCTTTCTGGATCATTGCCGGGAAGAACCTCTCATAGAAACCCATCGAACACTAATCCCAAGTAATAGGTTTCTCCAATCTCGCTTCTTCCGCTAACTTCCACCTGGTTCTCATCTGGGATTCGAGTTGCCTTCATAAGATCTGTTGTATCCATTATCCATTGCTCTGCATCCAATGGCCTTTCGGTACTAGAAAACACGGCAAGTTATGGCCTCTTGAAATCGGACACATTCCCTGGTCTCTGTTCACAGGGTGCCGTCAATAACCCTTAGTGTAAGATCTCCGTCTGCTTTTGTTGGTTTTCCATCATACTCTACAGAAATCTCGTCATACCATCATTTTCTTCACTGGGGTTACCGCAGGAAGAGCCAGATTTGTCACTATTTCCTCGTCTTTTCATGTATGAGTTGGTTCAAAGGGTGATGGAAACTGAAATATGAAAAGATGAAAGGACTTCAGGACCCAAGAGAAGGATTATCGAGAAGGAATAGAAAACTCTGTACTTGTAGTTTGGAAAGTATAATCAAGACTCATGCGCTCTAATTGTAAATTAATATCACATTAATCTGTCGATTGGTGTACTGAATATGTGAGAGCTTAGGCTCTGATACCACCCTATAACACCCCGATCCCGCGATTACGAAATATCACTGCGACGTATATACGCAGGTCAAAATACCCTCACGTATATACTCTAAGTATCAGTACATACAAGAATCAGAGTGCGAAAACACAGTGCTAATATAGATCCCAACAGAAAAATACAAGTACATGGTTATCACAGAGAGTGATACAATATTATAGGAATATTATATCACCAGAAAAAACAGAAGTACATTATATGAAGAGATATACATAAAAAGCTGAGAGGTGCTCCCAAGCAGCAAGAGGGGCCTCGAGAGCCAATCAAGAGAAGAGCTACGATGATGTTTAAGCTTCAGCTACACTCATCGTCACCACGGAAAGATCTGCTGTGCACTCTGATCAGCTACAGCAAGATCTGGATATGAGGATTCAGGGTTGTCAGAGCAACCCCTTGAGTACATATGATAAAGCCAATTAGTGTGCTCAGGTAGTCACACGTGTACATGATCAAGTGATGTGGTTCAAGCATGCGGTACAAACAAAAACAAGTAACATAAAAAAATTAAAGGAATGATAGTAAATCATGTATATCGATAAGTCTAAATCGGAAAACATGCATAGAAAACAGTGTCGAGAGCATAGTGAAGGTTCACCTAGAGGGGGGGTGAATAGGTGAAGGCTAATCTAATGGTCACTTAATGCCAAATGATACGGAAGGTAAAAGCAATTATGACCAAATAAAACTTTTACACTAAACACCACGTATAACACAAGAGTGTTGCCGAATTCCCCGTGAAGGGAACTGGACAAACTCTTCTAGATCCCCTTGAATGGGTTGAGGTGCCGCGTTGGCTCTCTGGTTGAATACAAGTGTTAGCAAACAATCACAAGCAAGTATATCGAAAAGAGCACACAATATATGTCAAGCATGTAAAGATAAACACAATAGAAGCATGCAAGATATAAAGGAGACAAAGAGAGAGAGAGAGTGAGCAATCGCAAAGATAAGGGATTTGTTCCGAGGTTCGAGCACCCTTACTCTACATCCCCGCCTTCGACACACGAAGGATTTCCACTATGATCGATCCCAATGGATCACCCGGTGCCGCAACACCTACAACTCTCGGACTCCCTAGTCCGTACACACGCAAGCCCACCGGCTCGCCGAGGCCGCACCTCAACAATGAGCTCGCACACGAGCTCGAAACACCGAGTCCTCACTAGGACCCGAAACAATGCGAACACAACCGTCCGCCTTCTCAAAGGAACAAATGAAGTCTTTGATGATCACAACACTTTGATCACCTAAAAACTATCTCACTACAACACTCCTATAAGATGAATAGCAATGGATGGCTCAAGTGTTTGTGTGAGAAAAACTAGGAAAGAGATGGTGGAGAAAAACTCAAGAAATTCTCTTTTACACTCTTGATAAAACTTTCCTTTTGATTGGAAATATTTGCCCTCAATTTTGTGGAGAAAAACCCCTGAAAAGAGTAGGAAAACTGGCTCTAAAACTTCTCCAAAATCTTAGCTCAAAACAATGACCAAACCCCCAAATTTATAGGATAGGAAAAACTAGCCGTTGGGGTCTGTCACACCTGCCGGTCGACCCGCCGGTCGACCGCCAACGGTCAAAAATCCGACCGTTGGAGCCTGCCGGTCGACCCGCCGGTCGATCCAAAAGAACAGAGAGCACTGCTCTCAGTTCCGGTCGACCCGTCTGCCAGGTCAAGGCGTGCACAATGTGCACGTCGGTTGACCGGTCCGGTCGGCTGACTTCAGTGTTAGTCGACTATAAAGGTAGTAAGTCGACTATCTGAAGCCTGAAACAATTTTTCTGGGATTAAAAAGTTTGTCTTTTTGGCTCAAAAAATCCCATAAAATACTTAAAAATCTACAAAATAGTTTTACCAATATACTTTGATAAACAAACATGCTTGCACAAAATCAAGGCATGTTATAAAGAATTTGGACTATTTTTGTAATATGAAAAATATTGGCTCAATAGAAAACTTGTATTTCCAAAATCTTGTTTTCCAAAACTCCTTTAAATAAAAACTAGATATTTGAACTCATTAAAACATGGTGTGTATGGATATGATCCACTGCACAAATAAGATGAAATATCTAAGTTTTTGACATTAAGCTCTAAATGTGGTTTTGGATTAAAACATGTATATAAGAAAACACCAAAAACCAAAATGTATTTTTCCAAAATGAAAGTCTTTTCTAAATTGAAAATTCTTATATGAAAAGACAACTAAACCAAGAGTGTGTGTGTGATATATACTTGAGCAATCCACCAACTATTCTATCCTTTACATTTTAACTAAAAACAAATCTTATACCTAGACACAAGTCTTCATCTTCTTGAAGTCTTCACTTGAAGGCTTCTCATCTTCTTGACTTCGTCCAAACTCGATCCATAGAGCTAGACTCCTCTTGAGTACTTGATGTGATCTTGATGCACAAGCTCTTGAATCAACCGGTGCTAGCTCCAAAACTTGACTTTAAATCCTTTGTTGAAGCTCCACACCTACTAAGATCTTGATCATAAATCTGTCACTAATTAAACACAAGATTATTAGTAAACATAACTACATGAGTTGATCATCATCAAAACTAGAGTGATGGGCCTTTGGGCCAACAATCTCCCCTTTTTGATGATGACAAAACTCATGAAGTTATATATGCATGGATTAAAGTAAAGCTTCAAAGAAGCTTCCCCTTAACTCATGCATAACACATAAGCAAATAGATATGCAATGAGGCACATAGACATGTGTGCAAAACAAGGAGATAAAACAAAATCAAATTCTTTTTCTCCTATTTGCAAAACAAAACATATATGCATAGACATAAATCCTTTAATAAAAACATGCATATATAGCAAATACCTCTCCCTCTTTTTGTTAATCATCAACAAAGGGTTTAAGGTAAAAACAAAATCATCAAATCTTTCTCCCCCTTTTTGTCATAAACAAAGAGACCAATAAGGGGCCAAACAAACATATGAATAAAATGTTATATGCTATATACATTCATGAAGAGGAAGACGCTAAGTTAGCTCCTACACATATGCATTACATGAAGAAGGATGACAAGCCCCAATTCATATAACACATATTATGTAATGCATAAGAGGAGATGTGAAGCTCCCCCTACACACGTGTACCACATAAGAAAAGTTGTCAAGCTCTTCAATACACAATACACTCAACATGAATCTATATGTAGAAGAGATGTTAAGCTCTCCTTGCATATAGGCAATACAAATCAAAAAATATTTTTTTTTAATTTTTCTTAAACCAAAATTTTAAAGGTATCAGAGCTTTTGTAAAACAAACAAATTTTAAGATACCAAAATGAAAATAATCATTATTGTAAATCATATTGATACCAATTGAAATTTAACAAATATGAAGTTGAAACATATTGATACCAATAGTAAACATAATGATCAAAATTTATTTTTCATCATAAACTTTGTGCTTTTAAAAATGTGAACCAATTGAAAGTTAAGCACATGAAAATCATATATATGTATGAAATGAGTATACTAATTGACAGTGATACATACATATATAAGAAAACAAAATATGAGTATATACAAAAATTATCAATTTAGATACCAATTGAAAGAATCCAATGATACCATTGAAATAACAATGTAAATCAAGTATATATCTCATATAACTACCACCCAATCATGGTTCAAGATAAAAGTGTTTTTCTCATAAAGTATACATGAACATGATCTCCCATCCAACCTCCCATAGAGGGTAGGGGTTTTCAAAAATAGATTTGAAAAATAAGCTTTGTTTGAAAAACTCTACCAAATGAAGAACAATAACTAGTTAAATTTTTTTTTGAAAAACTAGTTAAAGATCCTTCAAAATTATGAAATCAAAGCATATGTATTTCATGAATCATACTAAATACATAAAAGTTCAAGCACTCATAGTCCATAAAGCTCAAAATTATCTTGAAAAGTAAAAGATGAGTGTTCAAAGGTTATGTAAATAGCATTTTCATGAAAATAGACATTGAAGCTCAAAAAGATCATAAGTCACATTTTTAACAAAACAAAACATGGAAAATTATTATTTTTTATTAAAACACTAATCTTCATGGTATATGTATGATTTATCCAAAACTAACAATACACATACATATCCCAAACATAAAAGAGTCTATCAAATGTATTTGCATGAAGGCAAGAGACTCACGGATATACATGTATATTTATTAGATTTGAATTAAAAATACATATACATGAAGTAAAATTATAAAATAGGCATAACAAGTATAAATGAAAGAATCATTAAAACTAGCCTATACATGTGCATAAAGTGGGTACAAATGAGCATGAAGTACAAATCATATATGAATCAATTTGTTCTCACTATTAGTACATGTATAAATACAAGTTTTGATAACAACTACATTTAAACTAGTATATACCACATGAAGCACAAAAATACATAAATCATGAACATGCTATATGATGTCATAAATGAAAAAGCATGTATATAATTTAAGAGTTTAGAAATAGTTACAACTAAGGAACTATGTTCCAAAACTCCAAATATGGTGGTCGTCCCACCAAAACTCCTTGATAGCGATGCGTCTAAAGTGTGTCCATCCAATCCATGTGCATCCACTACCAAGGCACCAATCCTCTCACGTTTTGTGAGAGCCCTCACCTATATCAAAAGCAAATGGTGAGGGTTTTGGTACCCATATTTTCTTGGGTCCTTGGGGGTTAGTCTTTTAAGGAACCCAAAATCTTTTATTAGCAAAATTACAATGATTTAACCTATCATAACAAAATTTTGCTAACTGGCCTTTGCGGCCACAATGTGTACATATGTACACCTTAGGATGCTTATGTGAATGTTTGTGATCGTGTTGTGCAACATAAGCAAATGCATGATGTGAGTGTGCATGTACATGGGGAACTTGTTTCTTTTGAAACAAGGATTCCAATCTAGAATGGTTGAATGTACAAGAGTTCAAAGTTGAACTCAAACAATCCATTTTATTTTTCAAAACATTAATCTCACTAGTGTTGGCATGTAAAGCATGGTGAGACATAGAATCATTTTTCTTTTTCTTTTGAAAAACATTTTCTTTTTCTTTTTCAACAAATTTTCTTTTTAAAGATTTATTTTCTTGCAAAATAATTTCTTTTTGTTTTCCCACCAAAATAATTTCATTTTTCAAACTTGTGTTTCCTTCACAAAGATCATTCAATTTAGACATGAGGGAAACATTCTCATTTTTCAAAATTTCATTTTCTTTTTCTAAACATGCAATATTATTTCTAAATGAATCATGTTCTATATGCATGCACTCAAATTTCTTTTTCAAATTTTATTTTCCTTTTTAATCATGTCATATTTCTCAAGTAGGAGTTGACAAAAAGTGATAAGCTCATCATATGACATGTCCTCATCCTCAGATTCGGTAGTTACCTCAAGGGGGTTATCCCCTTGGACCATATAGCACTTGTTGAGGTGTCGCTTCCAACATCCGAATCGCTCCCAGCATAATATAGATCCTTTTCGCCGAGGGAGGTGAGGGTATTCCATACTAGCAAAGCCGAATCAAAGTTAGAAACTCTAGATAAATAAACATCATCTAGGGTAGACTTCAAAGCATTAAGGGCTTTTGCATTAGCCTCAATATTCTTACCATATAAACAATAATCATATTAGTGATGGCAAGATAAACATGATAACCTAGGGCTTTGAGGTACAAGGACATCTTCACCTTCCATATATGGATGTTAAGAATGTCAAACATGGGTGGTGACATGAAGTCCATGGTGTGTATACAAAATATTGTGATTAGCCTAAAAAGGAGGATCTTTAACTCTAGGTGTTAGACCCAAATCAGAGTACCAAGCTCTGATACCAATTGAAGGTTCACCTAGAGGGGGGTGAATAGGTGAAGGCTAATTTAATGGTCACTTAATGCCAAATGATGCGAAAGCTAAAAGCAATTATGACCAAATAAAACTTTTACACTAAACACCACGTATAACACAAGAGTGTTGCCGAATTCCCCTGAAGGGCTCTGGACAAACTCCTCTACATTCCCCTTGAATGGGTTGAGGTGCCGCGTTGGCTCTCTTGGTTGAATACAAGTGTTAGCAAACAATCACAAGCAAGTATATCGAATGAGCACACAATATATCTCAAGCATGTACAGATAAACACAATAGAAGCATGCAAAATATAAAGGAGACAAAGAGAGAGAGAGAGTGAGCAATCGCAAACACAAGGGATTTGTTTCGAGGTTCGAGCACCCTTGCTCTACATCCCCGCCTTCGACACACGAAGGATTTCCACTATGATCGATCTCAATGGATCACCCGGTGCCGCAACACCTACAACTCTCGGACTCCCTAGTCCGTACACACGCAAGCCCACCGGCTCGCCGAGGCCGCACCTCAACAATGATTTCGCACCTGAGCTCGAAACACCGAGTCCTCACTAGGACCGAAACAATGCGAACACAACCGTCCGCCTTCTCAAAGGAACAAATGAAGTCTTTGGTGATCACAACACTTTGATCACCTAAAAACTATCTCACTACAACACTCCTATAAGATGAATAGCAATGGATGGCTCAAGTGTTTGTGTGAGAAAAACTAGGAAAGAGATGGTGGAGAAAAACTCAAGAAATTCTCTTTTACACTCTTGATAAAACTTTCCTTTTGATTGGAAATATTTGCCCTCAATTTTGTGGAGAAAAACCCCTGAAAAGAGTAGGAAAACTGGCTCTAAAACTTCTCCAAAATCTTAGCTCAAACAATGACCAAACCCCCAAATTTATAGGCTAGGAAAAACTAGCCGTTGGGGTCTGTCAGACCTGCCGGTCGACCCGCCGGTCGACCGCCAACGGTCAAAAATCCGACCGTTGGAGCCAGCCGGTCGACCCGCCGGTCGATCCAAAAGAACAGAGAGCACTGCTCTCAGTTCCGGTCGACCCGTCTGCCAGGTCAAGGCGTGCACGCTGTGCACGTCGGTCGACCGGTCCGGTCGGCCGACTTCAGTGTTAGTCGACTATAAAGGTAGTAAGTCGACTATCTGAAGCCTGAAACAATTTTTCTGAGATTAAAAGTTTGTCTTTTTGGCTCAAATAAAATCCCATAAAATACTTAAAAATCTACAAAAATAGTTTTACCAATATACTTTGATAAACAAACATGCTTGCACAAAATCAAGGCATGTTATAAAGGATTTGGACTATTTTTGTAATATGGAAATATTGGCTCAATAGAAAACTTGTATTTTCCAAAATCTTGTTTTCCAAAACTCCTTTAAATAAAACTAGATATTTTGAACTCATTAAAGCATGGTGTGTATGGATATGATCCACTACACAAATAAGATGAAATATCTAAGTTTTTGACATTAAGCTCTAAATATGGTTTTGGATTAAAACATGTATATAAGAAAACACCAAAAATCAAAATGTATTTTTCCAAAATGAAAGTCTTTTCTAAATTGAAAATTCTTTTATGAAAAGACAACTAAATCAAGAGGTGTGTGTGATATATACTTGAGCAATCCACCAACTATTCTATCCTTTACATTTTAACTAAAACAAAAATCTTATACCTAGACACAAGTCTTCATCTTCTTGAAGTCTTCACTTGAAGGCTTCTCATCTTCTTGACTTGGTCCAACTCGATCCATAGAGCTAGACTCCTATTGAGTACTTGATGTGATCTTGATGCACAAGCTCTTGAATCACCGGTGCTAGCTCCAAAACTTGACTTTAAATCCTTTGTTGAAGCTCCACACCTACTAAGATCTTGATCATAAATCTGTCACTAATTAAACACAAGATCATTAGTAAACATAACTACATGAGTTGATCATCATCAAAACTAGAGTGATGGGCCTTTGGGCCAACACATAGGTACACAAAAATGCGATAAATATATTATGCATGCGTTAAATATATTAAACATGCGATAAATATAAGTATAAACAAAACTAGTTGTACAAGCTCAGATTATGGATTCACGAGATTGATACGTCAAGGGGATAATCCAAACAATGAAACCCTCATCTATATGCCATATATCCCATGTCGCCATTATCTGAGTTCATACAACTTGAGTTGCCCTCAGAGTAACAGGACTAGAGTGCATCTAGAGTAATCATTGTATCACAGAAATCATATGTCATAAAGCCGGGTGTCAACTCAGCATCAAACCTGATTAAATGATTTATCACTATAACTGGAGAATATAAAGGTGTTACATCTATCTTATTCAATAGTAATTATCAGTATCATTTGTTATTCTTGTGCCTTTCCCACAGGCGTCCCACGACACCGACAGTTCACGCTGGAGCCCGCACTTCTAGTAGAACTCATCCGAACTCCGATATGCGGGTACCATTATTCGAATAGGGGAGAGACCAAATAACATATGCTCCTGGCGTTATTATTATACAGGTATGTGTGTGTTAATATGCACTGAGAATGCTTATTACGCTAACACCAGGTGACACAGGCAGGAGGGAGGAATATTTCTTTTGGAGGATAGATTCAGGAGGTGGCCCCCATAGATTCAAGAGGTGGCCCCCACCACGTGTATGGTATGGCACTTTGCACCGTGTGGCACTTTGCTCTGTGTAGGGAATAGATTCTAGAGGTGACCCCACAGATTCAAGAGGTGGGCCCCACAGATTCAGGAGGTGGCCCCCACCACATGTGTGGTGTGGCACTTTGCTCCATGTGACACTTTATTCTGTGTGGGGAATGAATTCTAGAGATGACACCCACATATTCAAGAGGTGGCCCCAACTACATGTGTGGCATAGCACTTTACTCCGTGTGGCACTTAGTTCCATTCAGGATCCGCCGGACGCTAGCACGATCGTGGGATACATTCTCGTCATCCCGACACCAGGCATACTCTAGCGGATGCCGTTTTGACTGTGCTATTAATAAGAGTAACAGTGCAGGAGACATGAGTACAGGGGATACAGGAGTTCAGGAGTACCAGATTCTGGTAGCAGTATAATAATCATGTCAAGGTCCCCGTCAAAGTGATAATCATGAGTATGCAACGTAATACAAGTATCAGGTGTAATAGTATCCAGTCAGGTGTCATATTATCAGGTCAAATGTACTAGTACCATGTGAAAGCATGTCAAGTAAGTGATAGCATGTCAATTGTCAAGTGTCATATATCAGGTGTCAGATATCATGTGTCAAGTGATAACATGTAATGAAATAACATAAAGAAAGTATTCGCCCAAAATAAAATGATACCTGTTCAAGAGAAACTGTACTCGCCTAAAACACACGACTCCGAGCAATACCCAAAAAATTTATGAACACCACGTGCATGCTAACAATCCAAATAAATATATATAATATAATTATATATATAAATATATATTAGAGAGAATAAGAGAGGAGAGAGAGAAAGAGAGAGAGAGTTGTGAGAGAGAGAAAGAGTTGAAAGAGAGAGGGGGGAGAGAGAGAGTTGTAGTAAGGTAGGGGTAATTATGAAATGAAGGGGAGGGTAAATGTGGAAAGAAGAAAAAGGAAAGGAATAAAAGAAAGAAAGAAGGAAGAAGGAAAAGAAAGAAAGAAAGGAAAGAAGAGGAGTGGGGGGGCTGGCCGGCGGCCAACCACCAATGGCAGCCTGGGGCGGCGGTGGACCCACCAGAGAAGGGGCAGCGCGGCCTTGGCATGGGGGAGGAGGTGGTTTGTGGAGCTTGGTTGTTGTAGTTGATGTTGTGGTTGTGTTGTTATTATTGGAGGAGGTGGTGGTGGTGGTGGTTGTTGTTAGTGGTGTGGTGGTTGTTGGTGGTGTTGGAGAGTTGGTGGAGGAGGAAATAGTAGTGTGTGGTGAAAGTGGAGGAATTAGAGTTTGATGGTGAATTTTGAAGAAGAAGAGGAGGGTAGAGTGATCGGTTTATGGAGAAATTGGAGTGGAGATGGAGTTTGGAGACAAGGGAAGTGGGGAAGAGAAGTGGGGAGGTAGAGGTGCGCGGCGGCGCCGGCTAGGGGCGGCGGCGGTTGAGGGAGTTGGGTGTTGGTGGTGAAATCACCAAGAGGGGGAGTGAATAGGTGACTAGCTAATATAATGATGATTTAATGCACAATAAAACTTTTTATATAAACTAAAAACTATTAAGCTAAACACACAAGGTATAATACAAGAGTGTAGCCGAATTTTCAGTAAAGGGCTCTGGACTATCTCCTCAAGATTCCTCTAGATAAGAGTTGAGGTGCCGCTATGACTCTCTTGGTTGAATACAAGTGTGAGCAAATAATCTCATGCATATATCAACAGAGCACAAATATATCAAGCATATAAAAAAGATAAACAATATGAACATGAAAGGTATAAACACAAGTGAGAGATAGAGAGAGCAATCGCAAACACGGGAGATTTGTTTCGAGGTTTGAGCACCCTTGCTCTACGTCCCCACCTTCAACATTATGAAGGATTTCCACTAGAATCGATCCCACCGGATCACTTGGTGCCGAAACACCTACAAAGAGTTCACATTAGAACTTTTGGACTCACTAGTCGCTCTCTTGTTCCCACAAAACAACACACGCAAACACATTAGCTTGTCGAGGCCGCACCTCTACACCAAGCTCCCACAAAAACTCGAAACAACGCGAACCCGCAAGTTCGCCTCCTCAAATATAAGATGAACACTTTGGTAGTCTCAACACTTTGATCACCTAAAACTCTCTGACAATAAAGATCCCTTAGAGGATTGATATAGTAAGGATGACTCAAGTATGTGTGAGAAAACAAGATAGAATACTGGAAGAAAAACAAGATAAATCTCCTTTTCAAAACACTCTTGAAAAACTCTTCTTTTGATATGGAAGTTTTAGCTCTAAAACAAGTGGAGATAAACACTTAGAAAGGTAGGAAAAACTAGCTTGAAAATCCACTTGAAATCTTGTTAAAAACAGCCCAAAATAGCCCCATATAAATAGGCTCCAAAAACTACCGTTGGTGACAACTCAGCAGGAATTCCTGTTGTCGGTCGACCGCCCGGTCGACTGAGGCCTGGATACAGAGAGCAGAAGCTCACTGCGGTCGACCGCGCGGTCGACCGGGGCCAGTCCTCTGCTCTCTGGCGGTCGACCGGGTCGGTCAATCGTCCCTCCAGCCAAACAGGTCGTGCGTGTCTGTGTACATCGGTCGACCGGACCAGTCGACCGACTTATGTCGCGGTCGACTGTCCGGTCGACCAACAGAAGACCTGGTCCAACATTTTTCAGGGATTAAAACTTGGTCTTTTTACCTTTAACAAAATCCCATAAATTCTCATAAAATCCACAAAAATAAGTTCATTGATATACTTTGATATACAAACTGTTGGCCCGGAGGCCTTCCTCTCTAGTTTTGATGATGATTGACTCATGTAGTTATGTTTACTAATAATCTTGTGATTTTAGTTTCAGATCATGTAACAAGATATTAGTTGGTGATTGCTTCAAAAAGAAGAGTTTGAAAGCTTTCACTTGGTGATTCCAGTGCCCGAGCATCAAGATCATACCTTTGCACTCGGTGGATCACGTTTGGGATCGAGTCGGCTTGAAGATGAAGATCGTCAAGAAGACTTAGGTATCCATAATTTAGTGTGTTTAGATCCATTTGTAAAGCTTAGTATAGTTGATATGCTCAAGTGCACAACACACACGTTTTATGTTTGGATATTGGTTTTTCAGTTTTGGTTTAACCAATATTTGTTTTTCATGAATAGTAGATCAAAACAAGTTTAAATGGTTTATATGTATAGTAGATGTATTCTTTCTATACATGCATGCTTAAACTTCTTAGACAAACTTATTTTGACTATCCTATTCATGTATTGAAAAATCCAAGTTTGATAAATACAAGTTTTGGTTTTTGATAAAAATGATAAGACACAAAAATAGTTCAAATTACTTGATATTTTTATCACATGTTTATATATCAATACAAAATGTTAAAACTATTTTTGGGGATTTTTCGAAGTTTTTATAAGATTTTTAGAAATATTTTAACCCCTGTTTCTGACCCAGAACTGGCTGACAGGCCAGGTCAGTCGACCGCACCAAGGGCCAGTCGACCGTGCGGTCAACCGACGTGCACAGAGCTGTGCACGTCTGGCAGCACAGTGGGCCGGTCGACCGACCGGTCGACCGGACTAGAGAGCTTTGCTCTCTGTATCTGGACGGTCGACCGGGATTGCCCAACGGTCATATTTCAGACCGTTGGCGGTCGACCGGCCGGTCGACCGCCAGTCTGTCAGGCTGACAGATCAGCCTAACGGCTAGTTTTCTGTTTGGGCTATAAATCCCCATTTCTTGGGGGTTTTGGCTATGATTTTCTGAGCTAATTTTTCCCTACTCTCTGATTTTAAAAATAAGTTTTCAAAAGTGTTTAAAGAGCCAAAAGATCAATCTTGTTTGTTTTTAAAGTGTTTTGTTATTTTCAAAGAAAATAGGTTTTTGGGAATTGGTTTCTTGTTCTTCACTTCTATATCAATTTGGTATTTTCCCAAGAGTTTTTCTTTGATCAAAACACTTATTTTCCACACTTGAGCTATCATCTATCCTATTCTATTAGGATCTTGTTTTGTGGAAAAGAGATTGTTTGAGGTTGATTAAGCCTCCAAGTTGTACACCCTTGCTTTTGTTGTATCCCTCTTTGGTAGAGGTTGATCGGGTGATTGGTTTGCTCCCTCTTTGGTAGAGGTTGAGATTGTGGTCTGCTCCCTCTAGTCAGAGGTGGAGTTTGGTTTGTAACCCTCTTCGGTAGAGGTGTTGGTTGTTGTTTGGCTACGGGCCTACCCCTCGGTTGTGAGGCGGTGTTTGAGAGAGGAGTTCGGTACCCCCTTGTTGTAAAAATCCTCCTCGATGGAGGTTCCCTCGGTGGGAGTCCTCGGTGGACAAGATAGTGGATTAGAAATCCTTCTCGGTGAAGGCGGGGACGTAGAGCTAGGGGCTCGAACCTCGGAACATATCTTTGTGTTTGCGTTTGATCCATTGTCTCTCTAACTCTCTCTTTTATTTGTGCAAAGCATCATTCTTATCATCATATCATATTTGCTTGTGTTGTGGCTTGCATTATTTCATATTGCTCATCCTTATATATTTGGCTTGCTTCTGTGTGTGCCTCACTTGTACTTAACCACAAGAGCTTCATATAGCACCTCAACCCTTATCTAGGGGAATCAAGAGGAGTTAGTTCAGAGCCTTTCACGGGGAATTCGACTACACTTGTTGGTTGTATTAAGTGTGTTGCAAAATTATTTTTAAGCTTCCGTATTTAGTTTCTAGATTAGCATTATCACCTATTCACCCCCCTCTAGGTGATTTTCAATTGGTATCAGAGCCTACGCTTCTGATACTTAGGCTTAACATCCTAGGAGTGAGATCCTTGTTTGCTAATCTATCATTTGCATTTGCTTGTTTGCACACATTTTGTTTGGACCCATGGACTTCATGAGCCCACCTATGTTTGACCCTTCCAACATCATGTTTGGAAGACTAAAATGTCCATCTATTTACAAACCCTACGATATAAGGTTCACCTTGCCATTACTAAGGAATTCTACCTTAGTAATAGCAAGCATATAGGGGCCAATGCATAAGCCCTTGAGGCTATTAGAAGCACATTACCTAAAGAATATCTTATGCATGTTTCTAACTTTGATTCCGCATTTGCAGTGTGGAACATGTTGACAACCACCACCACCTCCAAGCTTCAATTGCCGATCTAACCGGAGGAATCTAGTGGAGAATCCGAGTCACAATGCTTCATGATCCAAGGGAATGACTCCCTTAAGGTACAATCGGAAACTCAACTAGATAGTTTTGATTCTAGTTCTTCATGTGATGAATTTGTTGATGCCCATGCTTTGAATGAAGAACTATCTATTGTGTGTGAAAAATTAATTGAAAAATATAAAATTTTGAAAAAAGAAAAGTCTAGGCCTTGAAAATGAAAATAAAAGTTTGCATTCTAGAATTAATAATGTTTTGCAAGAGAAGGTTGAGGTCTATAATGAAAGAGATTCATTAAGATCTCAACTAGACCTTACTCTAAAGGAAAATGAATTTTGAAAAATAAAAATGATTGTAATAATGTTTTGAAAAATAATGATGTTTTGTCTTCAAAAGTTGAATTTGTTTTAAAAGAAAATGATTCTTTAAAAAGAGAAATTGATTTTATTTCAAAAGAATTAGAAATTTGTTTAAATAAAAATAAATCTTTGAAAAATAATATTGTTTCTCATGTTTGCCATGCTTCTCCTAGAACACCTATTGCATGCCACACTTCTTTAATTGAACATGATATATTCTTGCTTAAGAAGAGTGTCGATTGTTTGGGCTCCACTTTGAGCCAATGTGTTGTGGGCCATACACGTTTGGAATCTTTGTTTCGAAAGAACAAGTTCCATCTATTATGCATGCACACCATACACGGCATACACATGCTCCTCACGGACACCATCATCACTTGTATGCTCATGTGTACACTTGTACACATTGTGAATGTAAGGGCCACCTTACTAAATTTTGTTATGATAGAATACATGTTTCAAATTTAGCAAATAATTTTGTTTGGGTTAGAGAAGGGACTAACCCCAATGGACCCAATAAGATATGGGTACCAAAGACCACCCCTCTTATTTATGATGTAAGTATGGGCTCTCGCATGACGTGAGAGTAGCGGTACCTTGGAGTGGATGCGTTCCGAACTTCATGAAAATCATTTGGATGCATCACTTTCAAGGGAAGTTTGGTGGAAGGACCACCTTGTTTTGGAGACATGAAGAGTTGCCTCATAGGTTTTGGTAACGGTCTCTTACTCCTTATTTATATTTGCATGCTTTTCATGTTTATTATATATAGTATGTTTTGATGTTTATATGATTATTATGAAAATGCCATGATTATTAGACTCTTGACATGCATGTATAGCCCTTTTGAGACACCCATGTTTAATATGAATCATATTTTTGTGTTCCACCTTTGTTTAGCTATCATGTTTATCATAGCTCTAATAACATGTGGATTTACATAATAATCACGTTTATGTTTATCATGTTGATTTTATATTGTTTGATGCTTCATGCTTTGAATATACGTTTAAATGTTAGTTTTCATTAAAACTTGGTATATACTTGTACATATAGTGGGTCACAAATAAATCTATATATGTTTGAGCTTGATTGCTTATTTGTTCCCATTAGATGTGCTAGTATAGTCTAGTTTTGATGAACCATGCATTTTAAACTTGTATTCCCATTTTGGTTTTGTTTTATGTTTATGAATTTTCATTTCATGTATATGTCTATTTTTGCCAAACTTTAAGATATACATGTATACCCGTTGAGTCATTTGTTTTTCATGCAAATCTATACATATGGACTCAATTGTGTTTAGGGATATGTATGTATACTTTTGTGTTGACAAATCATACATATACATTGAAATGAAATTTGTTTTAATGGAAATTTAGTTTTTCATGTTTCCATGTGTTTATATTTAAATTCATGTATATGTCCATTTTATCCAAATTATTGTTATACATATACATCCGTTGAGCCACGTGCCTTCATGCATATATCTTTGTGGACTCGTTGTGTTTGGATATGTATGTATACTTTAGTTTGCATAGGACATTACCTTGAAGATTAAATAGTTTTGATGATTTTCATGTTTTCATGTTTCAAGGAATATTGAGCTTATTGTCCATCTTTCATGATTATGATCTTCACATCTTATTTGTACACTCACATTTATTGTTTACTCATGTGTTTGTTTCCATGAGTCTTATTTATGCTTAATTGGCTTAGAGTGTTGATTATCATGTGGATTTCATGTTTCATGAAAAATAATTGTTTTATTCCTTACTTGAAGGATTTCGTACTAGTTTACAAATTTTTTTCATATAACTAGTTACGGTATTCTTCGTTATGGTAGAGTTTTTCAAACATACTTCAATTTTCAAACCTATTTTTGAAAATCCCTACCTTCCAAGGGTGGATGGATGGGAGATCATGCTCATGTATGCTTTATATTGAAAATCATTTTAAACTTGAACATGATTGGGAGGCTAGGTTATATAAGGTATACACTTGATATTATTGTTGTTTCAATTGGTATCATTGGATTCTTTCAATTGTATCAATATTAATATTTTTGTATACTCATATATATTTTTTTGTATATGTATGTTTGTACTTAAAAGAGTATCAATTTCGATTGGTATCTATTTTTCATACATATATATATCTTGTTTATGCTAAAGCTTGAGTTTCACTTTGTTTCAATTGATTCAATTTTCAATTGGTATATTAATTCAAGCCTACGCATTGTTTTGTTTGTTTTTCATAAAGGGGAGAAAATTCGATTTTCATATTTCAATTGGTATTTGTATCTCCACTCCCTTGCTTTATGATAGAAAATAAAAATTTTAAATTGATATCATATACTTAAAAAGAAAAATACTCTCTTTTGATATCAAGATGTTTATTTGAATGATTTAAATTAAAATCTCAAAATTTTGTTTGATTTGTATTGCCTATATGCAAGGAGAGCTTAACATCTCTTCTACATATAGATTCATGTTGAGTGTATCTTGTATTGAGGAGCTTGACATCTCTTCTTTATGTGGTACACGTGTGTGGGGGGAGCTTCACATCTCCTCTTATGCATTGCATAATGTACGTTATGTGAATTAGGGCTTGTCATCCTCCTTCATGTAATGTATCTATGTAGGGAAGCTTCACATCTTCCTCTTCATGAATGTATATCGCATATACCATTTGTTGATTGATCTATGTTTACTTTCAATTGGTATCAAGATGCTACTTTGACATATTTTCAATTGATATCTTAATTGATTGTCACCCCTATATTGACATTTTTTGTTTTAGACAAAAAGGGGGAGAAAAGTTTATTGATTTGGTTTTGGTTTTTACCCCTTTATTGATGATTGACAAAAAGGGGAAGAAAGATTTTGAGTTTGATTGAGTTTTATATATGCATATTTATGTTTTTGCATATATTAATTTAATTTAGTTTAATTTTAATTGGTATCTAGAGCATGTTTTGTTTTTGAACATTTCATTGGGTATCTAGAGCCTTTTTATTGTTTTTGCATTGTCATTCATTACATATTTATGTTTATTTGTTTTATGCATGAGTTAAGGGGAGCTTCTTTGAAGCTTAACTTTAATCCATGTATATATAACTCCATGAGTTTTGTCATCATCAAAAAGGGGGAGATTGTTGGCTCGGAGGCCTTCCTCTCTAGTTTTGATGATGATTAACTCATGTAGTTATGTTTACTAATAATCTTGTGATTTTAGTTCTAGATCATGTAACAAGATATTAGTTGGTGATTGCTTCAAAAAGAAGAGTTTGGAAGCTTTCACTTGGTGATTCCAGTGTCCGAGCATCAAGATCATACCTTGCACTCGGTGGATCACGTTGGGATCGAGTCGGCTTGAAGATGAAGATCATCAAGAAGACTTAGGTATGCATAGTTTAGTGTGTTTAGATCCATTTGTAAAGCTTAGTATAGTTGATATGCTCAAGTGCACAACACACACGTTTTATGTTTGGATATTGGTTTTTCGGTTTTGGTTTAACCAATATTTGTTTTTCATGAATAGTAGATCAAAACATGTTTAAATGGTTTATATGTATAGTAGATGTATTCTTTCTATACATGCATGCTTAAACTTCTTAGACAAACTTATTTTGACTATCCTATTCATGTATTGAAAAATCCAAGTTTGATAAAATACAAGTTTTAGTTTTTGATAAAAATGGTAAGACACAAAAATAGTTCAAATTGCTTGATATTTTTATCACATGTTTATATATTAATGCAAAATGTTAAAACTATTTTTGGGGATTTTTAGAAGTTTTTATAAGATTTTTAGAAATATTTTAACCCCTGTTTCTGATCCAGAACTGGCTGACAGGCCAGGTCGGTCGACCGCACCAAGGGCCAGTCGACCGTGCGGTCGACCGATGTGCACAGAGCTGTGCACGTCTGGCAGCATAGTGGGCTGGTCGACCGGACCAGAGAGCTTTGCTCTCTGTATCTGGGCGGTCGACCGGGCGGTCGACCGGGATTGCCCAACGGTCATATTTCAGACCGTTGGCGGTCGACCGGCCGGTCGACCGCCAGCCTGTCAGGCTGACAGATCAGCCTAACGGCTAGTTTTCTGTTTGGGCTATAAATACCCCATTTCTTGGGGGTTTTGGTTAAGATTTTCTGAGCTAATTTTTCCCTACTCTCTGATTTTAAAAATAAGTTTTCAAAAGTGTTTAAAGAGCCAAAAGATCAATCTTATTTATTTTTAAAGTGTTTTGTTATTTCAAAGAAAATAGGTTTTTGGGAATTGGTTTCTGTTCTTCATTCTATATCAATTTGGTATTTTCCCAAGTGTTTTTCTTTGATCAAAACACTTATTTTCCACACTTGAGCTATCATCTATCCTATTCTATTAGGATCTTGTTTTGTGGAAAAGAGATTGTTTGAGGTTGATTAAGCCTCCAAGTTGTATACCCTTACTTTTGTTGTATCCCTCTTTGGTAGAGGTTGATCGGGTGATTGGTTTGCTCCCTTTTTGGTAGAGGTTGAGATTGTGGTTTGCTCCCTCTAGTGAGAGGTGGAGTTGGTTTGTAACCCTCTTCGGTAGAGGTGTTGGTTGTTGTTTGGCTACGGGCCTACCCCTCGGTTGTGAGGCGGTGTTTGAGAGAGGAGTTCGGTACTCTCTTGTTGTAAAAATCCTCCTCGATGGAGGTTCCCTCGGTGGACAAGATAGTGGATTAGAAATCCTTCTCGGTGAAGGCGGGGACGTAGAGTTAGGGGCTCGAACCTCGGAACATATCTTTGTGTTTGCGTTTGATCCATTGTCTCTCTAACTCTCTCTCTTTTATTTGTGCAAAGCATCATTCTTATCATCATATCATATTTTCTTGTGTTGTGCCTTGCATTATTTCATATTGCTCATCCTTATATGCTTGGCTTGCTTGTGTGTGTGCCTCACTTGTACTTAACCACATGAGCTTCATATAACACCTCAACCCTTATCTAGGGGAATCAAGAGGAGTTAGTCCAGAGCCCTTCACGGGGAATTTGGCTACACTTGTTGGTTGTATTAAGTGTGTTGCAAAATTATTTTTAAGCTTCCGCATTTAGTTTCTAGATTAGCATTATCACATATTCACCCCCCCTCTAGGTGATTTTCACAAACATGTTTGATTAAAAATCAAAACATATTACAAACATTTTGAACTATTTTTGAAATATAGAAATTTGGCTTAAACAAAAATCTGTATTTTTCAAAATTGATTTTTTCCAAAACTTCTCCAAATACAAAAATAAGATATTTTAAACACTTTTGAAGCTTAGTATGTGTGGATATGATCCACTACACATATATAATGAAATATCTATATTTTTGACAATAAGCTCTAAAATAAGTTTTGATAAAACACATGTATATTTTGAAGCTTAAAAATCAAACCAGTATTTTCTAAAACAAAAACTCTTTTATAAAATATATATAAATCTTATGTTTGAGTGTATATGAACCTGAGCAATCCACCAACTAATCTATCCTTTATATTTTAACTAAAAACAAATCTTGACACTTACAAATCCGACAAAAGTCTTCTTGGAAATCTTCTCTTTGAAAATCTTCTTCTCCGTCTTGACTTGGTCCAAACCTTGATCCAATGAGCTAGATTCCTCTTGAGTACTTGATGCAATCTTTGTTGGCCCAGAGGCCCTTCACTCTAATTTTGATGATGATTAACTTGTTGGCCCAAAGGCCTATCAACCTAGTTTTGATGATGATCAACTCATGAAGTTATGTTTACTAATGATCTTGTGTTAAATAGTGACAGATTCATTATCAAGATCTTAGTAGGTGCATAGCTCAACAAAGGATAAAATATTAAGATTTGGAGCTAGCACAAGCTTGGACCAAGTCAAGAAGATGAGAAGCCTTCAAGTGAAGACTTCAAGAAGATGAAGACTTGTGTCTAGGTATAAGATTTTGTTTTTGTTTTAGTTAAAAATGTAAAGGATAGATAGTTGGTGGATTGCTCAAGTATACCATGCACACACACTCTTGTTAGTTTTGTTTTACAAAAGATTTTACTTTGTGACAAAATACTATTTTGGCTTTTGGTATTTCTCATATACATATCTTTAAACCAAAACCAAGTTTAGAGCTTTATGACAAAAACTTAGATATTTCATCTTATTTGTGTAGTGGATCATATTCATACACACTATGCTTTAATGAGTTTAAAATATCTAGTTTTTATTTGAAGATGTTTTGGAAAAACAAAGTTTAGAAAACATGTTTTGGAAAATACAGTTTTCATCATGAGCCAAAATTTTCCAAGTTACAAAAATAGTCCAATCTTTTATAACATGCCTTGATCTTGTACAAGCATATTTGTATATCAAAGTATATTGGTTAAACTATTTTTTGTAAATTTTTATGTATTTTATGGGATTTTATTTGAACCAAAAAGACCAACTTTTTAATCCCAGAAAACTGTTTCAGGCTTTAGATAAGTCGACTTGCTCCCTATATAGTCGACTAATCCTGAAGTCGGCCGACCGGACCGGTCGACCGACGTGCACAAACGTGCACTCCTTTGTGTACTGGAGGACGGCCGACCGTGCCGGTCGACCGCTCCAGAGAGCAGAGCTCTCTGGAAAGTTCGGCCGACCGTACGGGTCGACCGACAGAGAGTTAGACTCTCAGCTCCAGTGGGTCGGTCGACCCAGGCGGTCGACCGTGGCTCCAACGGTCTGATTTCTGACCGTTGGCGGTCGACCGCACGGGTCGACCGGCAGCTCTGACAGAGCCTCAACGGCTAGTTTTTGACAGCCTATATATTTGGGGTTTGTGGACTGTTTTCACCAAGATTTGGAGAAGTTTTTAAAGCCAATTTTTCCCACTTTTCAGAAATTTTTCTCCACAAAATAGAGAGCAAATATTTCCTATCTAAAGGGAAGATTTTAACAAGAGTGTTTAAAGTGATTTCTTGAGTTTTTCACCATAGTTCTTTCCTTACTTTCTCACAATCACTTGAGCTATCCATTGCCTTATCTATCCATAGGATTGTGTTGTGAGAGTTTGTAATTGGTGATCAAAGTGTTATAGATCACTGAAGATTTCATCTTTGTACTTTGAGGAGACGGGCAAGTGTTCTCGTGGTGGTTTAGAGTTCTTGTGTGAACTCGGTGGTTTGAGGTGCGGCCTCAGCGAGCTAGTGAGCTTGCGGTGTGTACGGGACTAGGGAGTCCGAGGGCTTGTAGGTGTTGCGGCACCGAGGAGAGATCCATTGGGATCTTGCATAGTGGAAATCCTTCGTGTGTCGAAGGCGGGGATGTAGAGCAAGTGTGCTCGAACCTCGAAACATACCCTGTGTTTGCGATTGCTCACTCTCTCTCTCTCTTTGTCTCTTTTATATCTTGCATTCAATTATTGTCTATCTTTATATGCATGATATACTTGTGTGCTTAAATTGATATACTTGCTTGGGTTTGTTTGCTAACACTTGTATTCAACTAAGAGAGCCAACGCAGCACCTCAACCCATTCAAGGGGAATCTAGAGGAGTTTGTCCAGAGCCCTTCACGGGGAATTCGGCAACACTCTTGTGTTATACATAGTGTTTAGTGTAAAAGTTTAATTAGGTCATAATTGCTTTTAGCTTCCGCATTATTTGCATCATTTGGCATTAAGTGACCATTAGATTAGCCATCACCTATTCACCCCCCCTCTAGGTGAACCTTCATAACACATGTAGTTATAGTTTACTAATAATCTTGTAATATTCAGTTTTAGATATTTGATCAAGATATTAGTAGGTGATTAGCTTCAACAAAGGTATTTTGGAGCTTTCACATGTAGATTCAAGAGCTCGGGCGTCAAGATCGCATCTATTACTCGGTTGGAGTCAAGCTCAGTGGATCGTGTTTGGATCGAGTCGGCTTGAAGATAAGAAGACTTCGGTTTGTGTTTTAGTTTTGTGTTTAGATCTTGTATAAAGATTATATAGTGTTGATATGCTCAAGTTCACATACACGCACAAGTTTCAAGTTTATTGGTTTTGGTTTTCAGTTTAACCGATTTTTAATTTCATGTCAAAAACATAGATAGATATCTTTATATGTATGTTGGATTCTATCCATATACAATATGCTTTATATTTTTATGAGTTTTGGAGAAAACAGTTTTCCATTTCAAAAATTCAAGTTTGGTAAATACCGATTTTTGTTTTAAGCCAAATTTCAATATCACAAAAATGGTTCAAATAGTTTGTTATATGTGTTGAATTTTAGTCACACATATTTATATTTTAAAGATCATAATAGAACTTATTTGTGGAATTTTTGTGTATTTTATGAGATTTTTTAGAAGGCAAAAAGACAAGTTTTTAATCCCTATAAGTTTGGACCTGGCTGTCTGCCGGTCGACCGGACCCGATCGACTGCCGGTCGATCGATGCAGAAGTCGGTCGACCGATCCGGTCGACTGACGTGCACAAAACGTGCACGCAACTTGGGCTGGTAGGCCGCGGCCGACCTGGTCAACCTTTAGAGAGCTTTGCTCTCTGGAACTGGCCCCGGTCAACCGGGAGGTCGACCAGCAGAGAGCTGCTGCTCTCTGTATCCAGTCCCGATCGACCGACAGAGAGCTGTGCTCTCTGTTTCTAGGCCCGGTCGACCGGGCGGTCGATCGGAGGCACAACGGTCATAAAAATGGTCGTTGGCCGGTCGACCGGGCGGTCGACCGGAAGGTTATTTCTGACCTTTCCTGGCTTCCAACGGGTAGAATTTTTGGAGGGTATAAATACCCATCCTCTTGAGCTGTTTTAGCTAAGTTTTTAGAAGAGAAAAATTTTCATCTTTACAAGTGTTTAACAACAAGTTTTTAAAAGAGTTTTGGGCTTAAATATTTGATCTTTATTTGTTTTTTAAGGTTGGAAAAATCAAAGAAAATTAGAGTCTTTAGGAATTGGTTTTTTGATCTTCATTCTATAGCTATTTTATAAGTTTTTCCAAGAGTTTTTCTTTGTGATTTTGATTTCCAAACTCTTTATTTTCTCACACTTGAGCTATCATATCTATCCTATCTATTAGGATCTTGTTTTGTGAGGAATATTGGTTTGTGATTGTTGATACCACCAAGAGTTGTAAACCTTTTTACTTTATGATATCTCTCTAGTGAGAGGTGATTGTGGTGATTGAGTTTGATTTGGTTGGTATCCCTCTAAGTGTAGAGGTGATTGTTGAAGAGTTGGCTTTGTGCCTTTCCCTCTAAGTGTAAAGGAGGTCGTGCAATTGGGTTTGTTATTATCCCTCTTAGTGAAGAGGTGATTGTGGAGTTGTGGCTTTGAGCCTTATCCCTCTAGTGAGAGATTGATCTTATTTTGGCTAAGTGCCCATCCCTCTAAGTGTAGAGGTGATTGTTGTTGTGCCTTACCTCTTGTGTGGAGGTTGTATTGTTTGAGATAGGAGTTGTGTACTCCAAGTTTATATTACCCAAATTCTCAGTGAAAGTTCCCTGTGTGGGAAGTCCTATATGGACGATATAGTGAAAATCCTTCTGTGTGAAGGCGGGGACGTAGAGCAGTGGCTCGAATCTCGAAACATATCTTGTTGTTTGCGATTGATCCACTATCTCTAACTCTCTCTTATATTGTGTATTGCATTATTTTACTCATATCATTTGTATGCTTGGTATTGTTTGTGTGTCATACTTGTGTTAAACCAAGAGAACTTTATATAGCACCTCAACTCTTATTTAGAGGAGATAGTCCAGAGCCTTCATCGGGAATTCGGCTAGACTCTTTGGATGCACTAAGTGTGTTGCAATTTAGTTTTAATTCTACATCATTTGTCATTAGATTAGCCTTACACTTATTCACCCCCTCTAGGTGTACTTTCAATCTTGATGCACGAGCTCTTGAATCAACATGTGCTAGCTCCAAAACTTGACTTTAAATCCTTTGTTAAAGCTAAACACCAACTAAGATCTTGATCAAAATTCTGAGACTAATTAAATACAAGATCATTAGTAATATAACTACATGAGTTAATTATCATCAAAACTAGAGTGATGGGCCTCTGGGCCAACAATATCTCCCTTTTTGATAATGAGAAAACTCATGGAGTTATATATGCATGGATTAAAGATAAGCTTCATAGAAGCTCCCACTTAACTCATACATACCAATAAACAATAAGATATTCAATAAAGTGCATAGAGCTAAACAAATATATATATATATATATATATATATATATATATATATATATATATATATATATATATATATATATATATATATATATATATATATATATGCATAAACTAGGAGATAAACATGCATAAATCAAAAATCCTTCTCCCCAAAAACCTTCTCCCCTTTTTGTATAAACAAGAAAATCCTTTTCCCCTAAATATTTGAAAATGAAATAAACATGCATATGTATAAATCATCAAATATTTCTCTCCCTTTTTGTCAGTTCATCAGCAAAGGGGTGAAAACAAACCAAACAATAAGGACATATATATGCGATATACATTCATGAAGAAGACAGACGTGAAGTTAGATCCCCCTGCATACATGCATTACATGAAGAAGGGATGATAAGAACCTAACTCACATAAAACATAATATACAATGCATAAGTGGATGTTAATCTCCCCCTACACACGTGTATCACATAAAGAAGTGATGCCAAGCTCCTCAATATAAGATGCACTCAACATGATCTATATATAGAAGAGATGTTAAGCTCCCCTTTCATATAGGCAATTCATATCAAAAATTTTGAAATCATTTTTAAAACAAATTTTTAAATTTTCTTAAGTCAACAAAACAAATTTTGAGATACCATTTGTAAATCAACAGAATTTTAAGATACCAATGAAAGTAAAATATTTTGTATTTTTGATACCAATTAAAATATATTGTAAATTTTGATACCAAATAAAATATCAATTGAAATACCAATTGAAAATAATGCATAAGCTTATAAGGATATCAATATATTTTTAATTTTACGTCAAGTTTTAGCATAAACATAATTTGTGCTTTAAACATGTAATGGATATTGTAAATTAAGCACAATCAAAACATGTGTGTGTGTGTGAAAAAGAAAATACCAATTGAAATATATTGTTTGAGATTTTGAAACATACATATATAGAATACAAATATGAGTATACAAAAATAGAATTTCATGAAGAACATGTGTATGACTCATACCTATCCACCCTATCCAATGCATATGTTCAAAAGATTTTCAATTTTGAGCAACAAGACATGGTCGCCCATCCAACCGCCATTTTAGGGTAGAAGTTTTCAAAAATAAGATTTGAAAATAGTTGTATTTTGAAAACACTACCAAATGACTCTAAGACTAAGAATTCAGATCCGATACCAAATATCATAAGCAATCATAGCTCAAAAATAAATACTGGAAGAAAATTGAAATAATACGGTCAAAAAAATCAAGACATGTATCTGGGCACGTATCCCGGGAACAGGGTGCTACAATCTACCCACCTAATAAAAAATTTCGTTCTCGAAATTTCTTTAAGGAGGTGAACACGGAAGAGATTAGGGTCAACGATGATAATATGATAAAGTGTGAAGGGTAAGAAAGATTACCAACTCAGGACACAAAAGGTTGGGGGGGTAGCGGTCACAGTGACATCTTCAGGGCTCCTGATCCGGGTACTGAGCTCATTGTCCTTCCACTATCACATCTGACGCCCCGGCTTCTCCTGCTGACAAATTGTAAGAATGACCTCTCCCATGTCAGCTCCAACTCTTGCTCCTCCCTGCTGGGGAGGGAGTGGAGCTCTTCTGCCAATTGGCTCGGGGTTCCTTCCTGGCGGTAGTACTGGAAGTGCTAACCGAACTGATGTGACATTCCTTAGCTTCTTAAACGGACACTCAACCATCCAATGGTTCTCGGATTCGCATTTAAAACAAGATCCACTTGATATTCAGTAGTACTGCTGTAAATGTCCGGGCCTTCGGCAGTACCCGCATGCTATTGGCTGAATAGGAGGTTGGGGAGGATAAATGGTTAGCGGGCCACCAATAGGCTTGACTGAGTATTCTTGGCCCATCTGTTGGAATATCCGTTTTGCTGACTCAATATGCTTCTGACTCCTACTCTTCTTCTCCAGGCCCCATTCTACTTCACGGGCAATAGAGAGAACCTGAGAGTACGTCTTAAGCTGCTGTGGAATAAGAAACAACTGGATATCCATCTTCAACCCCTGTTGAAACCTGCTAGCTCGCTTCTCCTCATTGCTCACCGTGTAGGGTGCAAATCGACTGAGTCTCAAAAATTCAGCAGCGTACTCATTCACAAATCAGATCAACAATTGTAACCTGATGAACTGCTCTTCTATCTCTTTCTGAGCTGTTGCCGGGAAGAACCTCTCATAGAAACCCTTCGAAAACTGATCCCAAGTAAAAGGTTTCTCCAATCTCGCTTCTTTCGTCAACCACCAAGTTTTGGCCACATCTTTCAGTTGTATCTTGGCCACTTCCACCTGGTTCTCATCTGGGATTCGAGCTGCCTTCATAAGATCTGTTGTGTCCATTATCCATTGCTCTGCATCCAATGGCCTTTCGGTACAGAAAACACGGCAGGTTGTAGCCTCTTGAAGTCGGACACATTCCCTTGTCTCTGTTCACAGGGTGTCGTCAATAACCCTTAGTGTAAGATCTCTGTCTGCTTTTGTTAGTTTTCCATCAAACTCTGCAGAAATCTCGCCATACCATCATTTTCTTCACTAGGGTTACCCCAGGAAGAGCCAGATCTGTCACTATTTCCTCGTCTTTTCATGTCTGAGTTGGTTCAAAGAGTGATGCAAATTGAAATATGAAAAGATGAAAGGAGTTCAGGACCAAAGAGAAGGATTGTCAAGAAGGAATAGAAAACTCTGTACTTGTATTTTGGAAAGTATAACCAAAACTCATGCGCTCCAATTACAAATTAATATCACATTAATCTGCCGATTGGTTGTATTGAAGAGTGAGAGCCTAGGTTCAGATACCACCCTGTGATACCCTGATCCCGCGGGTACGGAAACGTCACTGCGGCGTACATACGCAGGTTGGAAATACCCTCACGTATATACTCTAAGCATCAGTACAGGTAAGAATCAGAGTGTGAAAGTACAGTGGTAATATAAATCCCAATAGAAAAGTACGAGTACACGGTTATCATAGAGAGTGATAAATTATTATAGGAATATTACATCACCAGAAAATACAGAAGTACATTATACGAAGAGATATACATAATAAAAACTGAGAGGTGCTCACGAGCAGCAAGAGGGGCCTCGAGAGCCAATTAGGAGAAGAGCTGGGAGGAAGAGCTACGACGATGTCCAAGCTTCTGCTGCACTCTGATTGCCACAGAAAGATCCACTGTGCACTCTGATCAGCTACAGCAAGATCTGGACATGAGGATCTAGGGTTATCAGATGCAACCCCGTGAGTACATATGATAAAGCCAATTGGCGTGCTCAGTTAGTCACATGTCTGCATGATCAAGTGATGTGGTTCAAGCTTGCAGGTACAAGCAAAGATAAGTAACATAAAGGAAATTAAAGAAATGATAGTAAATCATGTATATCGATAAGTCTGAATCGGAAAACATGCATAGAAAATAGTGTCGAGAGCATAGGTACACATAAACATGCGATAAATACATTATGCATGCAATAAATATATTAAACTTGTGATAAATACAAGTATGGACAAAAATAGTTGTACAAGATCAGATTATGGATTCATGAGATTGATACGTCAAGGGAATAATCCAAATAAGAAAACCCTCATTTATATACCACATATCCCATGTCGCCATTATCTGAGTTCATATACTGACAGTTCACGCTGGAGCCCGCACTTCCGGTAGAACTCATCCGAACTCCGATATGCGGGTACCATTATTCGAATAGGGGAAATACCATATAACATATGCTCCTGGCGTTATTATTACACAAGTATATGTGTGTATTAATATGCACTGAGAATGCTTATCACGCTAACACCAGGCGGCACAGGCAGGAGGGAGGAATATTTTCTTTGGAGGATAGATTCAGGAGGTGGCCCCCACCACGTGTATGGTGTGGCACTTTGCTCCGTGTGGCACTTTGCTCCGTGTAAGGAATAGATTCTAGAGGTGACCTCACAGATTCAAGAGGTGGCCCCTACAGATTTAGGAGGTGGCCCCCACTACGTGTGTAGTGTGGCACTTTGCTCCATGTGGCACTTTGTTCTGTGTGGAGAATGAATTCTAGAGATGGCCCCACAGATTCGGGGTGTCCCCCACCACATGTGTGGCATGGCACTTTGTTCCGTGTGGCACTTAGTTCCATTCAGGATCCGCCGGACGCTAGCATGATTGTGGGATACATTCTCGTCATCCAGACACCAGGCATACTCAGCCGGACGCCGGTTTGACTGTGCTATTAACAAGAGTAACAGTGCAGGGACATGGGTACAGGGGATACATGAGTTCAGGAGTACAGGGGTTTAGGAGTATCAGATGTCTGGTAGCAGTATAATAATCATGTCAAGGTCCATGTCAAAGTGATAATCATGAGTATGCAACGTAATACAGGTATCAGGTGTAATAATATCCAGTCAGGTGTCACAATATCAGGTCAAATGTACTAGTACCATATGAAAGCATGTCAAGTAAGTGATAGCATGTTAATTGTCAAGTGTCATATATCAGGTGTCAGGTATCAGGTGTCAAGTGATAACATATCAAGTACCGGTATCAGATATCAAGTGTCAAGTATCAGGTGTCAAGTGATAACATGTCAAGTACTAGTGTCAGATATCAAGTGTTAAGTATCAGGTGTCAAGTGATAACATGTCAAGTACCGGTGTCAGATATCAAGTGTCAAGTATCAGGTGTCAAGTGATAACATGTCAAGTACCGGTGTCAGATATCAAGTGTCAAGTATCAGGTCTCAAGTGATAACATGTCAAGTACATGTGTCAGATATCAAGTGTCAAGTATCAAGTGATAGCATGTCAGTGTCAGATATCGGTGTAAGTCACCACATTATATATCAGGTAATCATATCGTCATGTAACATGGTACAGGAGAATAGTATAAATAAACATTTCAAACTCTTCACAGTCATATTTATAACAACAATAAATTAATCTATTAATTATCCATGCGAAGCCGAGCGAAGCGAGAGCGGATCTTGGCATATCATGCAGGTATAACACTAGTTCAACAAATTATAATAACGGCCGACAGATATTTATAAAACATGTTAATTTTAGAAAATCACTCGCATATCACGTATCAACTTGCATAACGATGCATCATGTATAAAAAGTTAGAGTAGCAATTATTAGGCATATAATGAAACAACATAAAGAAAGTATTCGCCCAAAATAAAATAGATGCCTGTTCAAGAGAAACTGTACTCACCTAAAACACACGACTCTGAGCAATACCCGAGAAATTTACGAACACCACGTGCATGCTAACACTCCAAATAAATATATATAATTATAATATATATATATATATATATTAGAGAGAAAAAGAAAGGAGAGAGAGGATTAGTTAGAGAGAGAGTTGTAGCAGAGAAAAGAGTTGTATGAGAGAGAGGGAGAGAAAGAGAGAGTTGTAGGTAAGATGGAGTAATTATGAAATGAAGGGGAGGTGTAAATATGGAAAGAAGGGAGAAGGAAAGGAATAAAAGAAAGAAAGAAAGAAGGAAAGAAGGAAAAGAAAGAAAGAAAGGAAAGAAGGGGAGTGGGGGAGGCTGGCCGGCGGCTGTCACCGCCGGTGGCCTGGGGCGGCGGTGGCGCCGCCGGAGAAGGGGGACACGGCCTTGGGCACGGGGGAGGAGGTGGTTGTGGAGCTTGGTTGTTGTAGTTGATGTTGTGGTTGGTATTGTTGTTATTGGAGGAGATGGTGGTGGTGGTGGCTGTTGTTGTTGGTGGTGATTGTTGGTGGTATTGGGGAGTTAGAGGAGGAGGAGGAAATAGTAGTGTAGTAGTGGAAGTGGAGGAATTGAAGTTTTGATGGTGAATTTTGAAGAAGAAGAGGAGGGTAGAGTGATGGGTTTATGGAGAAATTGAAGGAGAGGAGATGGAGTTTGGAGAGGAGGGAAGTGAGGAAGGAAAGTGGGGAGGTGGGGGTGCGGCAAAGCCGGCTAGGGGCGGCAACGGTGGCGACCCTATTGGTGGAGGCGGGTGGTTGACAGAGTTGGGTGTTGGTGGGAGAAATGAAGAAGAAGATAGAGAAGGAGAAAAAAAAGAAAGAAGAAGATTAAAAGAAAGGAGAAGAGAGGGAGAGAATGGGAGAAGGAATGGGGAAATGGGGTGCTATTGTTATAGCAGCTGGTGCGGCAGGGGAGGGTCGGCATGGGCGTGGGGTGCAGGGCATGGGAGAAGTAAGGGAGAAGAAAAAGAAAAGAAGAAAAGAAAGGAAAAGGGAAAAAAATAAAGAAAAGGAAAAGAAATAAGAAAAAAATATTATTAAATAATTAAATTAATAGAATATCTTGGGAGTATAAAGTAGAGTAGTGGAGAAGGAGAAAGTAAGAAAAGAAAAGAAGAGAAAATAATATTATTATTTAAATAGGGTAAAATTTGACTGTTTCAGAAACGCTCCAAAAAATTCTCAGAAATAAAAAATATTATTTTAAGATACCTGATGAAATTAGATTCTAGAAATTCAATCTGGTTTCAAATTAAAAATCTTGTAATCTTCTGGCGATACTAGTCGACATCAAAATCGGTCAAATTTTGATAAATTCAGAAAAATTCTAAAAAATGTATTTAGATAGAAAATGAGATTTTAAGAAGTAATATGAAAGTCATTTCTAAATATTCTGAAATCACCTAGAAGGGGGGTGAATAGGTGATGGCTATATGTAAATGGCACAAATGCGGAATTTAAAAATTTAACTATCACAATTAGCTCAAATAAAAGACTTGCAATAAATGAAGCAATCAATAGTGCAAGAATTAAAGAGTTTAGAGTTTAGAGAGATTTGAGCAAACGCAAACACGCAGATATGTTTCCGAGGTTCGAGCCACGCTCTACGTCCCCGCCTTCACACTTGAAGGATTTCCACTATTGAAGATCCCACTGGATCACCAATACAAGGACACACTTGTCCTATCTCTCGTGATGCCGCAACACCACCCGGAGCACACTAGCTCGCCTTGAGGCCGATGCCTCTACAACTTCACTCAAGAAGAAAAGGATCACACTTGATCAAAAATTCGCTCACTTGCACAATCCTAGAACCAATATGTAGATGAAGAATTATGTGATTGTGTAGTGCAAAAGCTAGATAGAAGTAGAGGTAAAGACTTCAAATGGGTGTCTAGAAATTTAGGGCTTTTGGAGAGAAAATCTTTTCTAAATGAAAGCCTTTTGAAAACTTGTAAATCTTTTGAAAATCTCTTGTAAAAATGTTCTTGATTGTTGTCTTATCATGTTGAAGTGACCTCCTATTTATAGGGGTCAAAAACAGCTTCAGAGATCCGTTGGGATCAAATCCCAAAAGAAAATCTGTCAGAAAATAGAGCTGTTGGAGTATGTCAGAAAATCTGACAGCAGCCGGTCGACGGTGTAATACCCCGTTCCCGGAATACGTACTTAGTTGCGTATTCAGATTTTCGATCGTATTTTTTCGATTTGTTTCCTGTATTTATTCTGTATTATGAATTCCTTATATGATTGTTTTGCCTTGAATTTGGATCGGTGAACTCGGAGTCAGCCTTTGTCTGAGCCGGGGACTCGATCTCAGGGTTTACTTGTTTTAGGCATTCTGGTTATCCGATTCAACCGATTTTAGTTTTAAACATCGTTTTCCAATATTTGGATTTTCTCTGATTTCTGGAATTTTCTGTGATTAAATTGAATTTCTTCAAAACCGGTGTCGGCCAGTGTCGCTGACCGATTCCTGGATTTTTAATCCTCAAACTGTTTGGAATTCCATGATGATCCTTTAGACATAATTACTTAGAATCATATTTCTTATTTACATTCTTTTTCTGAGAATTTTATGATTTTATGAAAATTCCAACGGAGTCAGTAGGTAACTGATTCCGGGATTTTTAATTTTAAAACTATAAAGTATTTCTTCAAACGGATTTCACTATTGGTCTTTATATATTATTATTGATTTTTGGGTAAATTTGCGAGTCGTTCCGAGATACTTGAATTTCGGACGATTCCGGCATTTTCCGAGATGGCTTCCACATCTTTGACTTTAACCCAGGTATCAGTCTTTTCATCAGTTTCATCTTGAGTCCAAGAGAAATATCTTCTCCTTTGTAAATTCCTTTTCCTTTTCCTTTTCCTTTATTTTTCCCTTCCTTCCTCCACAACCACACACTTTTCCTATTTTCCAAAATTCTAAATTCCTTTTCTTATTTCACCAACTCCCACCTACCCCATTAAATGCACTTCTCTCTCTCTCCCCCCATGGCCGGCCAAGTGGCCAAGGTGAGGGGCACATCACCTCCTCCTCTTTTGCAAGAACACCCCTTCCTCCTATCCTAATTTCACTCCCTATACAAAATCCCCATCATATATATATTTTTCCTTTACACTTTACTCCATTTTCTTCTCCACTTCAAACAAAAGAGAAAACCCTCTCCAAGTCTCTCCTTCACCTCAACCTAAACCCTAGCTCCAAGAACCCCACAAGATCTCCACCACCAGCTCAAGCTTCTGATTTGGAGCTCGGATCGTAGCTCTCTTCGTCGCCAAGGATCGCTTGGGAGCTATTCGTCGACCACCCTCTTCCGGACTTGTAGAGATTCGATCAAACGATTCCAAGTGAGTATCTTTACTCACCAAGACATGTTCCCTTCCTAGCATACTTGTATCCCCATATCTTGTGCTCACATGTCATAAAAATCACATTTTTACCATCTAGAACAACCCCTAAGTTCTGTTCTGTAAACTGCTTCCCGACCCCTATTAGTCGACTTGACCTAGAACCTAGTCGACTAGAACCCTTAGCTGGAACTTAACTTTTCTGGAAAACACAGTATTAGTCGACTTACCCCAAATATTAGTCGACTAATCTTCCCTGGAAATAAATCTCAACTCTCTGGAAACAACTATTAGTCGACCCCTGATTTCACCTAGTCGACTAACCTTTGTACCTGGAACTTAATCAGTCACTGGAACACTGCCTTAGTCGACTAGACCCCTATTACTAGTCGACTGGAGACCCTAGTCGACCAACAACTTGACCCTAGTCGACTAATTTTCCTGAACCAGAAAACCCCAACTTTCTGTATCACAGACTTAGTCGACTTAAGTATCTGTTAGTCGACTTGACTCTTCTATTAGTCGACTACTCCCTTGACCCTAGTCGACTAACATTTCCTGAATCAGAAACCCAACTCTCTGTTACACAGTTTTAGTCGACTGTACCCTACTGTTAGTCGACTAACCCTTCTATTAGTCGACTAACTCTTCTACCTAGTCGACTAATTCTGCCTGGATGTCTTTGATGATTTCTTTTCTAAAATTGGATCTTGTCGTTGGTTCATGTGTTGTGCATTATGGTTTCTTGTGCTTCATGACTGGTACTTTAGGACTTATTACTTAATGGATCTTACCTCATATTACTGCATGACTCGTTGAGTAACATTATTAACCACTTGTTAACCTTATGTTTTCTTTTACCCATGTATATCACCTAATCATGCCACTACCTTGCTAGACCCTATTGTTATGACATGACTGACCCGGCCCAATTATCAATCTATTGTTATGCTTTAATTTTGGTATACACCACCACCTCGTCATGCTATCTCTTAAAACCAAGTATGATACACCGATTCTTATAATTATCACGATAACGGGAATGTAGTCCCTGATTACTGTTATGATTACTGTTATGATTACTGTTATGATTACTTTTGGGGGGGGGGACCTTGCGTCCCCAAACCGGTCCCAGGTGGTGGGAACCGTTGGGCCAGAAAACTGGTCCCCGGTGTATGAGTACCATTATAAGAAGCTCTATCAGTTTCCCATCTACTTCCGGTAACAACCCTCGCCTAGCTATATATGGATGTATGTGTGTTGGGGTGCACACCTGGACACATACCGAGATATATGGGTCAGACGAGTAATAATATAAGTGTTCCTGTTATTCCATTGTATGCACTTGGATTACGATAATATGAGATAAGGGTATATATATGAGGGTTTCCTTGTTTGGATTATTCCTTCGATGTACTAGTCTCATGGAGTCGTAATCTGAAACCATACAATCAGATTGCTCACCCTGAGTCCTGTTATGATACATGTCATGTTATACCTGCTATGTGTGTTATGATCCCGTTATGTATTCCTGATTGACTATCATATGATTTGCAACTCTGATTCTATACGCTTGGATATTCGGTGGCATGAGATAAGGGTATATATATGAGGGTTTCCTTGTTTGGATTATTCCTTCGATGTACTAGTCTCATGGGACCGTGACCTAAGCGTATACAATCACTTTTGCTTGTGATCAGTTTTACGTATATTTCATGCTTTACGATTATGCTATATCCGTCCTTTTACACTATGCTTGTGTTATGACCCCTTTCGTGTCTCTTAGCCACTTGGCTGTAGTTCATTTTGTTATATGTCTTGACCCCTTGGATTTGCACATTCAGATTTCAAGGCTAGGTCGAGGTGGAGTTGTCCATCGTAGATCGAGCCATCCTTGCGAGCAGGCATCCCAGCTCCCGCTCCTTGTGCCTGACTTCTCTTGACTCACGGGATTTCCATCCTACTCGTGAGCCCTTTTGTACTTTTGCTGTATATTTCACTTTTGGACTTGTATGATAAAAGACATATGGACTATGTAATGTTTATCATATACTGTGATGACTTTGTATTGTACCTTTATGTTGGCATATTTGTGTGTATACCATGCTTTGCGTTGCACTCTGATCCTTTCTTGTTGTACTTTATGCTTAGCGTATATGCGTGGGGGCACTTCCTGACCTACGTATATACGTCGCAGTGACGTCCCCGTATCTGTGAAATTGGGGCGTTACAACCGGGCCGGTCGACCGCCAACGGTCAAAAATCCGACCGTTGGGGATCAGCGGTCGACCGCCCGGTCGACCCAAACAACCCGAGAGCACTGCACATTGCTCGGTCGACCGAGACGGTCGACTGACACGACATGCACAGAATTGTGCGCGCCGGTCGACCGGGATGGTCGACCGGTTTCTGTCAGTTCTGAAAAATCAGAACTTCCAGAACCCTGAAACCTGGGTTTTTTTTTTTGGAATTGGTCTTAGATTTGAAGTTTTGTATCTTGTAAAACTTAGAGTGTGAGCCTATGTCACTACTCTAATAAGTTTGAAACATTTTTATAAAAACTTCTTTGATAAAACTTGTTTTTCCAAATAAATGTTTTTCCAAAAACTTAAACTATTTTCCGAAAAACTTAATCTAAACATGTTAACTCTAAATTGAAAATAGAAATTAAAAATCCTTTTCGAAGTCATGAACCAAATTAAATGTGTGTGTAGGTGGTAATCCCATAACTCTACTTCTAACATCTAGGCTTTGACAAAAATATCTAAAATGAAAAATACAAATACAAATCTTGGTATTCTTCATAGTCTTGATCTTGACTTGGTCTTTACTTCATCGTCTTATTCCCGAAGCTTTCTATTGTGCTTGGCTTGGGAATGCAAATCTTTGGCGAACTCCAAACTTGTGAGTCTTGATTGTGGAGCCGTCAAATCAACCTGTTTTAACCTGAAATGCTTTTAACAAAAATTGTTAAATACATAACTAGATATGGTTTGTTATCATCAAAATATCCATCAAGATATAGGGCTAATGGCCTTTGGGCCAACATATTCCACTCCATTTGAAAACTAAAAATTCGAGAATCGGTCACCGATGCCAATCGACACCGGTTTTGAAGATTTTGCAAAATAATTCTGAAAAATTTCAGAAAATCATGAAAAATTTAAAATATTAGAAAACAGTGTTTGAAACTGAAATTGATCAAATTAGACTACTAGAAAGGTCAAGTCAGGTAGTATGCTGGTATCGAGTTCCTGATCCAGGTCAGGGCTGACTCTAAGACTGAGAATCCAGATTCGATACCAAATATTATAAGTAATCACAACCCAAAAATAAATACTGAAAGAAAATTGAAACAATACGATCAAAAAAATTGGGACACGTATCTCGGGAACGGGGTGCTACACTCTTCTTCTCTCTTAATGTGTTTAAACCCATAAACCCAAAACCCGTTAACCCTATAACTCATTAACCCATCACTTAAGTTATTAGATTTGGGTAATGGATCTATACCCAACCCGTTAGCAACCAAACTCGCTTATAAACCCAGAAAGGTAATTTTTTTCATAAAACCCCTGTTAAATAAATTTATTTCATTTTAAACCCTATAAATTACATATTTAGTGTTCGGACGATATCTTGACCATCATGAGTCCAATTTGGATGATTCTTAAGCCGTTGCGATTGTAGAAAAGTAAGCTATATTCTCATGATTATTATGTGAGTGTTTTTTTAATAAATTATATTTTATCAGGTTAATGAAATCAATTGATTGTTTTATTTAATAAATAGTGATTATCAGTAAAAGACTATAAATATTATTTAATAAACTATAATTATCAATAAACTTTTGTAATTATAATATTCGTGATTGCTCTGTAACATTTTAATTTATCATATTTCTTGTTTTAATATAAAATATAGGTGAATTGTCAAAATATCGAGTAAATATTAGATTGTAAATGAAAGAAATTTTAGATTAATTAAAAAATTAATAATTTCAATATGGTTGTGAAGAGTTTGGAGATAGATAATTGTAAATAATTACCTTGTATCGATCATACATATCATGTCACTGTTATTTAACTCATGAGAATAAACACTGATATATTGAACATTAGTATTTACATTCTTGTATCACTCTACATGAGTTGAAGTTACTTGCATATTCATATACACCAATTTATGGATATTCTTGTAATAGACACTGTTATTTCATGTACTGGTATCACTATGACACGAATATACTATTACACCGGACACCGTTATTACATGTATTTGTATCATTACACGGACACTCCAGTACACTAGACAGTGTATTTCATGTAGATACTTGTTACACTGGACATTGTTATTTCATATACTCATATCACCATTGCATGGAAGCTCTATTACACCGAACACTGTTATTTCTTATACAGGTGTATCATCGTTACAAGATACTATTATTTCATGGTCTTATATCACTGTTACATAGATTCACTTGTATGCATGTTTTGATTGTTCTTGTCTTCATGTTCCCTAAATCACAGTTCCTGTTACATGATTTACTATTACATGGATATTTCTGTATTCATGTTACATGATTGTTTCTTGTTATTGAGACCAATATAATAATTTTGTTATATGCATGTACATGCCCTGTCATCCCGTTACATGTTACATGCATGTACATGTCCTATCATCCCGTTACATGTTACGTGCACTATTATTGTTACTGATTCACTATATAATTTATTTATGATAAAAGTAATATGGGATTGGAAGGGACTAGATGGTTGACTTGATCTTATCAGATACATGTCATGAATCCATATTAGTACCACTGCAGAGGACGTTGTAGTGCTGGCTATCGTCTGTTATAGCTCATTAAGCTCCCTTCCTTTACTTTTTCGCCTTAGTAGGTTGGCCCTGGTCTCAGCAGCTAGGTTCTATTTAGGGTTGTGATCTCGGGTATGCACGAAATACACTCACCCGATTAGAGCTCCTCGACCATTAAGTTTTCAATTAACGTAATAAAACAGCTTAAACAATAGTGACGTCAGGAACACTTATTATTTCGTAACTCTTTCGTTCAGATAATGGTACCCGTATGCCATGTTCAGATAGGTTCGCTGGAGTATGGGGTCCGATATGAACTGCTAGTGGTATGGGACACTGAAAAGAGATTGATTAAAATAGCAAGTGATACTGATTGTTATTATTGTATAATATTGTTCACCACCTGCATGATATTTTGCATATTATCTTGTCTGTGTATATTGTGATAATATCATGATTATTGTGTTTATTATCATGTTATTGTTGGCCCAAAGGCCTTCGATTCTAGTTTTGATAATGATTAACTCATGTAGTTATGTGTACTAATAATCTTGTGATGTTTTAGTTTCAGATCATTAGCCAAGATATTAGTTGGTGATAGCTTCAACAAGATGGTTTGGAAGCTTTCACAAGATGATTCAAGAGCCTAAGCATCAAAGATGACATCTAGCACTCATTGGAGTCAAGCTTGGTGAATCACGGTTTGGACCGAGTCAACTTGGAGACTGCGCTCTACAAGAAGACTTAGGTATCCATAGTTTTAGTTTTGTGTTTAGATCCCAAATTGTAAAGATTAGAATAGTATGATATGCTCAAGTACACAATACACACACAGAAATTCAATATGTTTGGTTTTTGATTGAATCGGTTTGGATTTCAAATACATATATCGGGTTTTGGATTTGAACCAGTTTTAGTTCTACTGATCTGCTTGACACCCTTCTATAGTTATTATCATAACTTTTTATTTTTATATTCAAATAATATGATTTAACTTGCATTTCAAAGATAACTTTCAGATCTAAATTTCTTATTTAATAACCATTTTCAGATTCTAATTTTAAAGTTGTCAAATATTTGGTTGAAATCTGTTCTTGTTCTGAAAATAGCTTACAGTTTCTGTTTGACACCTGTCAGTGTTATTGATAACTTTCGCATCCAAACTGATATTGAGTTGATTTCAGTTGCATTAAACAGATAACTTAAAGATCTACAAATTATTCCTATATACCTTTTTATGAATTCGAACGTTTTCAGCCTGAAAAATGTGCTCCAATCTGACCTATTTTGTTGAACAGCCAGGCTGGGCCGGTCGACAAGTCCGGTCGACCGTGCCAAGCCTACGGTCGACCGGCCGGTCGACCGGACGTGCACGAAACCGTGCACGTCGGCTGTTTCTGTAGACAGTCGACCGTGCGGTCGACCGACTGTAAGCAGATTGGTCTCTGTTTGTTTGGGTCGACCGCCGGGTCGACCGGCAGCTGTGAAACGGCTGTATTTTGACCGTTGGACGGTCGACCGTGCGGTCGACCGGCAGGGTATTTCTGGCAGTTCTGCTGCCAACGGCTATTTTCCAGATTTGCCTATAAATACCCCATTTGAGAGAGTTTTTCTCTAAGAATTTTTGGGCTAAAATTTTCATTCTCTCAGGTGTTTTTGCTGCAATCAAAATAACAATCTTTTTGGTGTTTTCTTTAGGGTTTGAAAAATCAAAGAAAAGGGTTTTGGGAAAAGCTTTTGAATTGAACTTCTCTATCTTGGTTTCATTTATTTCCCAAAGATTTTCTTTGAGTTGCTGGTTTCAAATCCCTTAGTTTTCTCCACACTTGAGCTAAAATCTACTATCTTTTCTATAGGATTTTGTGTGGGAAAAAGAGATTGTTTTGTGGTTGTTGTTTGAAACCACTAAGTTGTAAACCTATTTAGCTTGGCTTTGTGCCTTTCCCTCATTGTGTTGAGGAAGATTTGCTATTGGGTTGTATCCCTCAAGGTTGTGAGGTGATCTTTGTATTCGATTGAGCTTGCCTCAAGGAGGAGGTTGTTGTTGGTTTGAAGTTTGCCTCAAGAGGAGGTTGTGGTTTGTAAGGGAGGAGTTGGGTACTCCTTGTAATTGTGATTGCCCCAAATCCTCGGTGGAGGTTCCCTTTGTGGGAGTCCTTTGTGGACAAGCTAGTGGATTGGAAATCCTTCGTGTGTCGAAGGCGGGGATGTAGAGCTGGGTGCTCGAACCTCGGAACATATCTTGTTGTTTGCGCTTGATCCATTGACTCTCTCTAACTCTCTCTTTACTTTGTGCCTTGCATCTATTTATATTGCTCATTCATATTTGCTTGGCTTGGTTGTGTGCATCACTTGTTGATAGCACTTGAGTGTGAATTGCATTAAGTTTTCATATTCCGCATTTAGTTCACAGATTAGCTATATCACCTATTCACCCCCCTCTAGGTGATTTCAGTTATTATACATGTACCTCAACACCTTATGTATTCTATGTAGACACTCTATTCTTATATAATGCAACACTATAGCGTGATTACTTCTGTTTATTTCATGTGTAGATGTTCGTATTTATTATCACTATACTGTCATGTTACTATTACTATTAGTGTAAATAGTAAGTATAAAATAATTAAGACTTGACACATGTTAATAATACAAATTGATTTCAATATTATATAATCAAGTCTTGTATCTCAGCTCATATTACATATTAAAAGTATGTTAATAGTTATAAATGCTCTAATGACAATATAATAATACAATAATTGATAATAGTATATATGTAAAACACTTCCTGATTTACATTGTATTGTTCTAATCATATATAGTTTAATAGTGAAGAGATAACACCGTTATAACATACTTAGGCATTGATAATGTTTTAATGCAGATATAATATATATACGGATTGTTAATATAATTATTATGTATTACTGTCATTTACTCATATGATGATGTTATCGTGATTGTAATATTATTGTAGTACACTATTATTTCTTCTTTCATTTTACCACTCACTAGGTCACTTTCTGACGATTCTGGATTTTCATGCTTAGGTTGGAGATTCGAGATATCATAGTACCTGATATTTCACGGAACACAAATAGGAGGCGTCTATATTATTTATATGTATCTTTATTATTTTATCTTTATTTCTTTATTTATCCCTGGTTTCATATCTATTATTATCACAGACTCATTTGTAGGTATTATTGTACTCATTAAATATTGGCAATATTTTTGTAAATTATATTTATTCCTTTTACTCATGCTTAGTGTATATATAGGAGGCTATTTTTGTCCTGCGTATTTACGTCGCAATAACGTCTCCGTACCCGTGAGATCGGGACATTACAGGGTGATATCAGAGCCTAGGTTTATACCAAATGTGGGTAACCATCTATATCAAAGTCGGGCTCTTACCTACAGTACAATCAGATTCAGATTAGAGCTAATCTGAATCTGATTTGGAGATTCGAGCTATGAGAATAAGAATACAATCTCTTTAAAAATCCATTCATTGGCTCTTACCATTCTCTAATTTCAGTTGTCATCCGGAGTATTTTGATTCCTTTTTGCTTTCTTTCAATCTTTTAGTTTCAATCTATCTTTGATTCACGACACTAGTTACCAAATCTAGAGTTTGAGGTAGATATCAGAGTGGCGCAGCGAAATCATCGTAGACCCATAACATTCAAATTCTAAGATCAGTAAAATATTATTCTTCCACCTGAATTGAAATTTTGAGGACGAAATTTTTTGTAAGGTGGGTAGAAGTCTAACACCCGACCCTATATATATATGTGTCACAGTGTTAGTACTAGAAATAGTATATATATTTGATTTAACCTTCTTGGTAGTCAGAATAAACTGATTTCAGCTCTAGATATTATTTTCGGATATTTTAGATTTTTCAGAATTTTCTGAAATATCTTAGAAAATCTTCGAATTCAGTGTCGACTGATACTGATAATCGACTCTATAATTTTTAATTCACAAATAGAGTTGAATTTCTAGAATCTTCTTCCAAATTGTTCTTTAAGATCATATGTTCTAGGTTAGCGTAATTTTGAGAATTTTTCTGAATTTGTCAAAAATCTGGCCAATATGGTGTCGACCAGTGTCACTGATTGATTTCAACATTTTTAATTTGCAAATCAAACTACATTACTTTAATCTGATTTCATATTATTCCTCCAGTATTTTACAGAATTTTTGAAAACCGTTCTGAACTAGTCAAATTTTGACCCAACTAAAATAATAACATAAAAATCATTATCTATTACTTCTTTCTTCTTTTTCTCCTTTCTTCTACACAATTCTTTTCTTTTTTTCTTTTTTTATTTCACCGCATCATTCCAGTGCCTCTCTCTCTCCTCCACTCTATTAATCTCTATTAATCTCAGTCTCAGTCTCTCTTACACCCGCTCTATCTTTCTATCCTGACCTTCTGTCTCTCTCAGGACTGAACCATCGACGGTGGCCATGACCGCCGACTGCTAGTAGGCCTTGCTGCCATTTCCCCTTGCCTCGCCCGTCACGGAGACCACCCCTCCTCCTCTGTTTCTCTTTTCTTCCTTTTCTCCTTCTTTCTCCATCTCTCTCATTTCTCCACTTGAGGACAACCCCAACACCACTAGCAGTCCTCTCACTTCTCCTTCGTGTCCCTGCCTCGCTGCCGTGAGCGTCACCGCTCGCTGAAGCCAGGCAAGTCCCGCCCCAGTCCTGCTCCTTATTCATGTCTACTCTCTCTCCTTCTCATTCCTATCACTCTCTTCCTCCTTCATAACTTTCTCCCTCTCTGTGCGTTGTCGGCCATCCAGGCAGAGCCGCCGTCGCCCCTGGGGCGGCCACCCCGTCTCCAACGAGACAAGACCAGGCCACCGCCGCCCTCTTCCCTCTCTTCTCTCTCATTCTCTCTCTTCTTCTCTCTTAATGGGTTAAACCCATAAATGCAAAACCCGTTAACCCTATAATCCATTAACCCATCACTTAAGTTATTAGATTTAGGTTATTGGACTAAACCCGACCCGCTTGCAATACAAACCCGCTTCTAAACTCATAAAGGTAAAATTTATAAAACCCCCTTTTAAATAAATTTATTTCATTTTAAACTCTCTAAATTACATATTTAACCTCTATTTATTAATTTTAGTGTCCGGGCAATATCTTGACCACCTGGAGTCTGATTTGGATGATTCTTGAGTCGTTGTGATCGTAGAAAAGCGAGCTACATTCTCGTATGTTTTTATTTAATAAATTATATTTTATCATATTGAATGAAATTAATTGATTATTTTATCTAATAATAGTGATTATCGGTAAAAGACTGTAAATATTATTTAATAAACTATAATTATCAGTAAACTTCTGTAATTAGAATATTCTTGAATTCTCTATAAACATATTCAATAAAATAATAATTTATTATATTTTTATTTTAATATAAAATATAAGTGAATTATCTAAATATCAAGTAAATTTAGACTATAAATTAAAAAAATTTCAAATTAATAAATAAATTAATAATTCTCTATAAATTTCAAATTAATAAAAAATTTAGACTATAAATTCCAGATAGATAATTATAAATAATTACCTTATATCGATCATACTTATCATGTCACTATTAGACTCATGAGAATAATAATGATACACTGGATATTCTTGTATCACTCTACACGAGATGTTGTTACTTACATATTCATGTACTCCCGATCACGTATACTCTATTACAGTAGACATTGTTATTTTATGTACTAGTATCACTGTGACACGAATTACTATTACACCGGACATCATTATTACATGTACTTGTATCATCGTTACACGGACACTCTAGTACACTGGATACTGTATTTCCTATAGATACTTATTATACTGGATATTGTTATTTCATATACTAGTATCACCATTGCACGGATGCTCTATTATATCGAACATTGTTATTTCTTATACTTGTATCATCATTACATGAATACTATTATTTCATGGTCTTATATCACTATTATTTGGATTCACTTGTATACATAGTTTGATTGTTATATCTTTATATTACCTGAATCACTGTCCTGTTACATGATTTACTATTACATGGATATTCTTGTATTTCTATTACATGATCGTTTCTTGTTATTGAGACCAATATAATAACCTTATTACTGGGACGTACGAACAACTGATCTAAGATGTGTGGAACTAAGTGTCACACTGGACAAAGTGCCATATCACATACGTAGTGGGCGCCACCTCTTGAACACTGTGGGGGCCACCTCTAGAGTCCTATTCTTATGGATCTCATGCCTCATGTTATCATGTACATGTCCTATTATCCGCACATGTTATATGCATGCACATGTCATGTCATCCCGTTACATGTTACATGCATTATTATTATTACTGATTCACTGTATAATTTATTTATGATAAAAGTAACATGGGTTGGGAGAGATTTGGCGGTTGACTAGATCTTATCGGGTGGATATCATGGATCCATATTAGTCCCACTGTAGGGGACGTGGTAGTGCTGGCTACCGTCTGTTATAACTCATTGAGCTCTCATTTTCTTTTACTTGTTTTGCCTTAGTGGGCTGGCTCTGGTCTCAGTAGGCAGATGTCTGTTTAAAATCGTGATATCGGTATGCATGGGATATACTCACCCGATTAGAGCTCCTCAACCATTAAATTTTCAATTAACATAATAAAACATCATAAATAATAATGACGTCAAGAACACTTGTTATTTGGCTACTGTCTCTTTCGGATCATGGTACCTGTATGCCATGTTATGATGGGTTCACTGGAGTACGGGCTCCGGTGTGAACTGCCAGTGGTATGGAATATTAGAATAGATTGATAAAATAGCAAGTGATACTGACTGTTATTATTATATAATATCGTTCACCGCCTGCATGATATTCTGCCTGATATCTTGTCTGTGTATATTGTAATAAACATCATGATATCATGTTTATTATCATATTATTATACATATATACTCTACACTTTATGTATTCTATGTACACACTCTATTCTTATATAATCACAAATATTATAGTGTGATTACTTCTATTTATTTCATGTGTCTTATGTTTATTTCATGTGTAGATGTTCGTATTATTATTACTATACTTTCATGTTGTTAGTATTATTAGTGTAAGTAGTAAATATAAAATAAATAAGACTTGACACATGTTGTTAATAATACAAATTGATTTCAATAGTATATAATCAAGTGCTGTATCTTAGCTCATATTATATATTAAAAACATGTTAATTGTTATAAATGCTTTAATGATAATTTAATAATATAATAGTTGATAATAGTTGATATATATGTAAAACACTTCCTGATTTACATTGTATTATTCTAATCATATATAGTCTGATACTAAAGAGGCAACACCGTTATAACACACGAGGCGTTGATAATGTTTGAATGCAGACATAATATAATACCGATTGTTAGTATACTTGTTATGTATCACTGTCATTTAATCATGTGACATATGTTATCGTGATTTAATTATGTGACATATGTAATATTATTATAGTATACTATTATTTCTTCCTTCATTTTATCACTCACTAGGTCCCTTTCTGACGACCCTGAGTTTACATACCCAAGTTAGAGATCTGAGATATCGTAGTACCTGATATTTCATGGCACATAAATATGAGACATCATCTATATTATTCATAAATATCTTTATTATCCTGTCTTTATTTCTTTATTTATCCCTATTTTCATATCTATTATGATTATGACTCATTTGCAGGTATTCTTTTACTCATTAAATGCTGACAATATTTTTGTATATTATATTTATTCCCTGACTGATGCTTAGTGTGTGTGTACGGTATTTTTGTGCTGCGTATATACATCGTAGTAACGTCTCTGTACTCATGGGATCGAGGCATTACAATACTGCTTATTGAGAAGTTAAGCCTATAGTATTTTAACTATTCTCTCCCTCTTCTTTTAGGATTTCTAATATTCATGCTTTCTTTCTGACATGAGCAAGGTTCCGCAACTCCTTGAAAGCGTGCATCGTCTCAGAGTCAAATCCTCCAGTAAACTGCATTCGAGAAGGGAACAAGATTAGTTAGGAGAATGGTTAGAGTATTAATTGTCTTCTGAAAGAATATTATGTAACTATGTTACTTTCTTAAAAATACTAACAATCATATTCCATAAGTCAAAGTTTAAGGGTAGTTTCTGGCTATTTTCACACTTCTTATATCTGATCTAAATATTTAATAATTGTTCCCCAAAAGTGGTGATAGAATCATACAAAAAATCTCATGGAGATCCAAAAATAACTAGTCATGGCACTATTCTTTACTAATAATACAATGTGAAGATGAAAAGTTAGAAAGTCGATAGTACAATAGCTGATACTTAACTTGGTGAATTATGAAAGATCTCACACCCTGAAGTTGCATATACTCCAAAACAGGATCCTTGTTTAATGCCCGGTGTTCAATCCCAAAGAGATCAACGCCATGATTGTTGACAAGATGAAGGAGATAACAGAGCCATATCTCAACCATTCTATCATGAAAGGAAAATGTTGAAAACCCATGGAGAGGAAATGATAGCGAAAAATAGAGGGTATTAAGACTTTTCATCTATGGGTAAAATTATAATTCAAAAAATTATTATAATCAATCGAAGGGAGGTTTTCTCCCATGACTCTTTCACGAATTATGTCTGTTCGTTCGTCCGTCTTTCTGTCTATCTTCCCTCTCTTTCGCACTCTCTGCCTCTCCCTCCCTTACACTGATTCGCCGCCCACTAACTCCCCTCTTGCCCTTCCCCTCTCTCTATAGCTCTCTGCATCTCCCCCATTCTCCCCCCTCCGACTCCCTCTTCCCCTTCTCCCTCTCTCTAGCTCTCCTTTCCTTTCTCCCCTCTCTCTCGCTCTCCCCTCTCCTTTCCACCCTCATCTCTCCCTCTCATTGTCGCTGTCGCTGTCGGTTGATTTCCTACCGCCTCATGACAGTATACTAGTTTTAGAGATGGGTGTAGACAGTAAAAATGACAGATGTGAGTAAAATTTCTTACTAATTAACACACCCATCTCTCTTCTTCTTCTCCCCCACTCTTTCCACCTTAATAAAAACCCTACAAGTTTTCAACTAAATTTTGTGTATTTTTGGTATAAAATTTCATTCTCTCTCTTCTCTATTAGCTCCTTGATCTGGTAGTGTTGTTGTCGACAGCAAGGATCAGGATCGGCTGCTATGGTTCTATAGCTTCAACTGATGTGACAATAACAACGACAACATCAAGTTCTCAATGGGAGTACTACAACCAAACTGAATCCTCGAGGATCAAAGCCGAATCGACATCGGAAGGGATGGCGAGCCCAATGCTACTAGATATGAGATACTTGCAATCATCTCTTTTTCCATGGAAATTCCTTGTCAATTTTGTTGAAATAAATGAAAGTTGTAATTTTGAGTTTAAGATCTTAATTGTGTTCAAATTTGGGCTTGCCATTGTGTCCTTAATTGTTTTCTAACTATTATTCAAATGATTTCAATTCAAATGTGAATTACCTTAGGATGTAATAACACTTACGGTCATAGAACTGAGATTGGTTTCCATTTAAGTTCCTTTTATTTATTTAAAAATAGATAGATGAGCAATCATTTCACTCTTTTATGAAGAAATTAACAAAGAAAGGAGGAAGACAAGATATGGTTAACTATAGATGTCGTTGAAAAAAGAAGAGGAGGGGTTTAGTTCGGGTAGGTTCAGTTAGAAGTGGTGACAAGAAAAAGATGGGTTCAGTTTGGATGCGTATAGCTCGGATACGGAAGAAAACAAAAATAGAGAGAGATGGTGAAGAAGTCGAAGAAGGAAGCAATGAAAAGATGATGATTTCAATTGGCTATAGAAGGAAAGAGAAAAAAATAATAAACAGAGTGTTGAGGAAGGAGATGACGGTCTTTTGGGGTTTTGATTAAAAAGAAAATTGAGTTTAGAAGGGATAAGAGTATTATTGGAAATTGAGGGGGTGCCGTTATCAATTTTGTGGGTGCACTAATCCAGTGTGTGTCTTTATTACTACGTTGAGTGCCAATATCTGTCCTTTATCCAAACCGATAAAAAAAGACCTACTTTTCATAAGGTTGTGTGCCTTATAATAGGAAGTTCTTAGTTTTTTGCTCTTAGACATTGCATTGTAGAAAGATGTTTGTAGATGATACAACTTACTTTAGTAAATTCTGCTAATATAATTTGAGTCAATTAAGTAAGACATTGGAGTCATTATGAATTAATTGGCTATATATATGTATGTATAATTTCATTATTTGTGCGGAAAATATTTCTAACATTTTTCACTTAATGTACTATAACAATTTTATGATGTACTTAATTAACACTAAATAATGTGATATGTCTTATGCTTTGTAGCTACATCTTCTACTTTTGTTTCTTTGTTCTTAGACCCAAAGATATGAATCTATATTCTTAATATCTCACCTACTATACTTGTAGTGCTTGAAAATTGTTATAAACATGATGGAACCTAACCGAATAAATAAATTGATGAAAGTTAGATCTAATTCTCTTTAATTTTAGATGAATCAATATTAACTCTAAGGCGAGTAGTAAAGAGAAAGTGTTGTGTATTAAAAGGTGTTATAGCTATGTGTTGTATTGCTATCTTGTTCTTCTTTCATACATAACACAAAAGTTTAACTGATACGAGAAATTTTAATTTTAATTTTCTAAATTCAAAATGAAGTGGAGAGAGAGAAGACAACCATGGTCCTTCTCCTCCTCCCGCAATCTCCACCGTTGCTCCACATTTTCCTCTTCGCGTTCTTCCTCACCTGCTAGCCTTTTCTCTTCTCTCTAGCTTCCCTTAACTTTATCTTTTCTTCTTTCATTCTCCCGTCTCTCCACCATTTTCTTCTGCTCTCTTTTGTTCTTCCCTTTCTTCCCTTTTCCTTCCTATCTTTCTATATCGTTGTTATTTTGTTCTTCTGCTTGTGATGTGTGCTTGTAATCAGGGTTTTGTCACTTTTTGTTCTCCCTACAAGCTTCGTCTCTTCTTATGCACCTCACATGTTCGTTGTAATACCAATTATTTGTTGATATGGTTAGCAGTAATCCGCGACAGTTTTTGCTGTTGGGGGAGGTGGTGGGCAATTCAGCTAATAGCGGTGCTATGGCGGTGAAGCGTTTGGGGATAGGTTGTCATCACTACGACCAGTTCTAACATTAGAAGGCGACTTGCTCTTATGGGTTGCTATGTTTCATTTGCTGGCGACCTGGTTACAGGCTAGGAGTTGCCCTGGGTGGGTGGAGGTTTTAGGGAACTCATCTCCTGAGAGGACGAGGGGGTCAGCTGGCCGCGGATTCTCCTACGCTGAAGTAGTTGTGGGCGGATTGAATCACACTAGATTGCCGACGTTTAGTGATGGTGGCGAGAGAGGGAAGGATATGGTGGTGCAAGTTTTGCTTAGAAGAGAGACCATTATGGGCCTCGTCGCCGGTGGGAGGATGGTTCTCTACTTTCATATGGGGTCTGAGAAGGAAGTAGGTATCGAAGTTGGTCCCAGAGGTAGCTATAATGGTCTACGACAGACTTATCGGCATCGATGGTTAGGGAGTCCTCTGAACCATCAGAGTCATTTGAGTTCCCAATCTTGGTAGAGGTTGTGGGAGAAATGGCGTTTGGTTCGCCCACCATCCATGCGCCGGCAGTGGTCTGCGTAGCTTCCTCTACTTCAACTTCGAAACAAGGGATAGTGGAGGGGCGGCTTGTTAGCCTTTTTGTTGCCTCATCGATCAGTGGTTTCGTTCCCAAGGCGTCGGAGTCTTTGGCAAGTAGAGAGTGTCGATGAGAGTCTGATGGCCAGTGCGAAATCGTATGACATGGCGGCTATGTCCAAGCTTCTTCGGGGATGACAATGGATCTGGATGTTCGGAGGCAGGACATGGATGATCAGAGGTAGGGCACGGGGATGGGGGCATCACTGGCAGCACTAATCGTTGATCAGTCATGCGATAGCTCCAATAGCGTAGTCACTGCTGGTGCCGTATGAGGAGGACACGATGGGCATGGGGTTCGAGAATGTTTGAATTTGAATTCTAATTCAGACGAGTGGACGGTTGTTGATTCGTGTCTTGGGTCTTGAATTGTCTCAGACTCGAATTCATTTAGCTCATAGGGAAGCAGGTTTGATGGGCCTGGTGTTGGGGCTTTGCCATCTGGGCCTTCGCTTGGGCCAGATTCTCTTGGTAAAGTTGCGTGTGGGGATGAGCTTGTGGCTCTAGGGCCATCTTGTAACACCCTAATTTCTAATTAATCATAGTTATTGGTTTGTTTAGCCATGGACAGTAAGGTGATACCTTTACACATATGGGTATTTAGGGCTATACTTGCATATGCATGTATTATGTATAGTAGCTTCACAAATTTGAACATTTAACCATGGGAGTATACCCAATGGAATACACCCCTATTTTCACCAACCATACCTAAATAATCTTTTTCTTTTTTTTTTATTAGCCTTGTTGTGTTGGAGAGAAAAGAGGATGCTTGGGGAAGTGTGTGATGAGGTGGAGGATGATTAGAGCCTAGAAAGGAGAAATTGGTGAGGTGGCTTCTCACCCTTTTAGTAAATAAATGAATAACTAGGGAAATTTTTTTTGACTTTATGAGGAGAAAAAGTGAGAAACTCTTCATCTCCTTCCTTCAGCCTTAAAAAGAGAAAAAAACTCCTCTCCCCAAAATTCTGAACTTACTAAAATTACCTAAACCCATTCTCTCCCTCCTTCAACTCAGCAGCCAGCCGGCAAGGGAGGCGGCATGCGTGACAGGCCGCACGCGCACAGCCGCGCGCACAGGCCGCGCGCGCACGGGCCGTGCGCACTTGAGGGGGGTCCTCGCGTCGGCCATTTTGGGGAGGAAGGTGGAAGAAGAGTAACCCGGTTCTGATCCATTAGAGGGAGAGATTCAGGGCCAGATCTAAACTATTTAGGACTCAAATCACTGCTTAAAAAGGGAATTTTCAGACTGAAATTTCAGGTATATATGGGGACAAAACCCTAAATTTTCTCTCTTTAATTTTGATGATTAGATACTAATATGCAACCTCTATGTTTTGATCATTAGGAGTGTTATTCGGGAATCCGACAAGTGAAGACTAAGTGAGGAATTGTTGAAAAAGTGAGTAAACCTAACTCATTAGGGAAATCATTCATGAATTGGAATGATTAGGGAATTCCCAATTTTGTAAGGAAGGTCGAATCATGATAAAGTCGTTGTTTTTCCCTAATTATTATGATAAGTGAATGCATGCTACATAATTATTACATCTCCTATAAGTATTTGTTGGAATACATGCTTAGAGTTCATGCTCCGTATCGGTGACCCCGTAGATAATAAGAAGTTGACATGGATGTCTAAGGGTTGTGCATACTCCAACGGGGGAAAACCCCCCTTACACATAGGTATTATATTGTGCATAACCGAGTAAAAGAGTAACGCATATAAACATATAAGACTTAGTGTTGTGCATTGTGATTGCCCCATGATCTAGTGAAGCTATTGAGTATGTATTTCCTTTCACTTAACATGCACTGATTGTACGAATGGCTTGTGAGTGTAATTCTTTACTTTTGTGAAGTGTATAATAACCTATTAACTATATATGCATATATATAAGCTAAATGGAGGAAGGGGCCGGGCCGGAGCCGGTGGGAGGGGGAAGACGGAGATGTCATTACGATGCGTAAATCTATATATACATACTTGAATATGTATCTTTTAGAGGAAGGGGCCGGGCGGGAGCCGGTAGGAGGGGGAAGACGGAGATTTATTCATTATATGTATATATGTATGCTTCTTTGAGGAAGAGGCCGGCGGGAGCCGGTAGGAGGGGGAAGACGGGGACTTAACTATATATGTTTACGTATATGCTAAATGGAGGAAGGGGTTGGGGGGGGGGGGGAGGGGGGCGGCGATAGGAGGGGGAAGACGGTGAATTGAATCTAGTTTCATAATTTTGCATAGATACTTCACCTAAAGCGAACTGTCAAACTTTGTATCACTTGGTAGTGTATGTTAAACCGAGAATGTCACGACTTAATAAAGTGGTAAACCGGTTGGTATAGATGTATATGTATACACATTTTTGTATGCGCATGCATGTAGGCAATTCATTTTGAATTGACATATAAAATGATAAAACTCATGGTAATTAAGACATCTAAATCATTAATGATGGAGTCTAAGGTAAAGCAAGTTATAGAAGAAGTTGCATCGCATATTAGTCTTAAATGCAAAACATCTCTCCTATAATGTATTGACTTATGAAGTCCTGTACTAGCATATTTCTAGCATGGTTTACTCATTGAGCTGTCGAGCTCATTTTATTTGCTTTCCACCTATTTCAGGTTTGGACAAGGGTAAGAGACCGGTTTAGCCCTATGGATTTAACGAAAGGAGGAACAACATACCATCCGCTTTAGTTTTCCTTTTTGCTAGTTATCCTCGCATGTATGCTTAATTGCTACTGATTCTAACTTTTGCGTATGGAATACTTATTGCATGTATCTTGTCTTGTGTGATACATTTAGATTTTGGGAAACTTAAGGTATAAGTAATATTTTTGGGAACCTAAACTGGGAGGTTCTTCTGGGTGACATGATGTATGGAATTGAAGTTGTTAATGTTATGGACCAAAAGTTTGCCCTAGTGGGACCATGATGTGGATGTATGTAAAAAGAAGTGTGAATTGATTATGAAGTATATATTGCATCCGTTGTTAAGTAAGCCGAGTAGGCTGAAATTGTTAATTGAGATAAGTAGGCCGTTATGAGTCGAAAGCAATGTCTTGTATCATGAGAAAATGGAAATATTTAGGGGAGGTGCTGCCAAAATTTTGTGTAATCAAAGGGAACTTAAATTTTCGAAATCATGGGTCAAATCATATGTTATCTTTCTGGGACCATTACACATCTCATAGGCCTGGGGGCAGTTTTACACAAGGATTTGAGTGAGGGACCGATGTATTCGAAGGGTGTCGATCAACACGGGCATTACAAAATCATTCTGAACACAGCTTGCTATTGTTGATGGGGTTGGCCAAAAAACTAATGGAAATTGTTTGGGCCAATATAGCGATGAGATTTTATCTATAGGGGGTGGCCCTGCCTGTTGCAGGGCCTGAAGAGGGTGGGAACTCAACTGTTGGATTCAGGGTGGATGAGTCTCTTTTGAAGAGTTGCTTAAGAAAGTTGAGCCTTCAGCTAGGTCTCTATTGGAATAGTTGAAAAAGAAATGGAGAACCCTAGATGCTGACAGGCGAGAGAAGTTTAGATCGCTTCTGATCGACGAGTGGGGTCGACAAGGCTTTTTGGTCGAATTTGTGATGGGATAATGCGAGGAAAGAGAAGATGCGGTGATGTGATGTTCTGCGATGCTCATTTAGATGGAGTAAGGATATCAGAGTGCGTCAGCGAGGAGAACAGTAGAACGGGTGGGTGGCGTCAGCGGGAGGTTAAGCTGGAGCGGGTCAGAGTGGCACAAGAGGATGCTGATTGAGAAAAAAGAGTAAAAAGTAAAAGGTTAAGGTTAAAAAATTTCTCTATTTTCTCGCAATTAATCCACTGCAGCAAGAGCTAAAAAAGTCGATCCGCATGAAGAGATGCGATGAAAGCGTTTCGATATGTTTTCTTGTGTAAAACTTAAAGAAAGATGATGGTTATAAAAGAGTTGATTTAAATAAAAAAAAGATCCTAGCCCACTAATCATCATCCACAACCAAATAGTAATCTATGAAGAATAAATATCATATTAAATCTAAAAAGATTAATCCTAGAATATTGCTTCAAATTCAAGCAAGAAGAGTGAGATAGAAAGCAAACTCAAATTAAAGTATACTAGATAAATTAAACATTAATTTATCAAAATTTCTCAGTATAGCATAAGAAAAATCGTTTTAGACTTAACATTAAGTTATCAAAGTATCTAAGCATAAACCAAGATTAACCACTAAATAGTATAACCCTAAAACTAGTTTAACTTAATTCTCACTAATCTTCAAGAATTTTAACTTAAATCTAGGGTTTGAAATAGGCATAAAATTCAATCAATTCATCTTATAGAGCTAGACTTAATTGGTGGAGAGATTAGCAAAATATGAAGAGAATTGGTTACTCAAATTCATGATTAAACTAAACATGATAATTAAAGGGTGCTGAAATAAAGCAAATAGAATTGAAGAATACAAATTAAAAGGACACAAGAGATATGAAAAGAAAGTAAAAACCTTTATTGAATTGTCACCAATTCAGTACAAAATCCTTCTTCTCTTTACAAACCTTCAAATTAAAAGCTTGAAAATACAATGAAAATTCGGAAAGAAAAAGATTTAAAGAAAAACTTAAACTTGATTTTCTGAGATGCTCTCCTATGCTGCTCTGTAGGGATATTTATAGGAGAATCTAGTGGTAGAGTCTCTGTAGAATACAACCACCAAACCGACACGGCCAACTCCTCAAGAAAGCCGTGTTTCCGTAGCTTTTTAGGGGAAACGCAGCAAATGCGTAGAGTTAGGGTGCGTGTTTTAGTGTGTGTCATCTCGTCCTTCCATATGTAGATCTATCCTCAGAATTTTCGTTTGAACTTGAAATTTAAATAATCTTGTTTTCTAAATAACTTAGGAAACAAGTTATCTATAAATTCGAATTTAAACTTGAATTCTCTCTTTTATCTTTGACTTGGGATAGGGATGGCAACGAGGTAGGTCGGCCGGGTATTGAACACCCCGTCCCTATACCTGAAATCCCAAAACTCGCCCCGTCCCCGCACCAGACCCCGTTGGGTATTTCATTATCACCCCCATCCCCGCCCCAACGGGTAATAAAAATACGCGACCAGACCCGACCCAGCCCGAAATCGTGTATTGGGCTCAAATTTTTAGGGCAGATTGGATTTAGATTTTGGACCATTTGGTTTAGATATTTATGGGGAATGGTATATTTGTAATTAGTGTTAAAAGCTAGGTTATTTACGTAGATGTATATATATAATATTATTATACTCTTTATATGAAAAAATAGCGGGGCGGGCAACGGGGCGGGGCAATGCTATATCGTACCCGCCCCGCCCCGGCCTTGGCCTTTGTTATTTCGGGTTTTCCCCATTACCCGACCCGAATCTGGTCAACGATAAAAAAACCCACCCCATTTGGGTCGGGTCGGGTCGGGTCGGCTCCCCGCGGGTACGGGTCAATTGTCATCCCAAGTGGGGATCAAGCAACTTAATTTAAATTGATTTTCTCCTTTATTTTGAATTAGGATAGAATAACCTCTGAATTTGCTTGGGCTTGGGGCTCTTGAGCTTCTCTTTAAACTTGTGGGTTTCTTGTGGGTTCTTTTCTTTTCTCTTTTTAATTATGGAGATCTTCACATTACTAAATAATAAAATAATTAAATAATAATGCTTTATAAAAAAAATAAACATGAAAATGTGATTAAAAATATGCACTTTTGATGAACAACCAGATGCGTCAGAGGAGAGTAACTACATTGTCAGAGGAGAAGAGTGGAGTATGAGTTTTACTTTTCTTTGTACTTTGTTTCCTTTAGCTATCCCGGAGCATCTGTCTGTGCATAATTTCTGTACTTCTGGAGGACTTTAGGTTCTTGTACTTGTTTGAAATTGCTTTCATTAATTGCTTTTAATGAAGCGTGCGGGGTCTCATTGGCTCACCGTTTTTTTCTTCAAAAAAATATTAACTTTAAGGCCATCACCTTCAAAAGAAACCAACCCAAACTTCTTATTAGCATCTACCACTCTTTTAGTAAGAGCAAACATCAACCTTTAATGCTTTATATTTAGTGTGAGAGGTCCTTGAATACAACATATCATTTAGTTGTTTCCACACCAATCAATACACATGCAGATTGGAATACTTTCTCATATGTCATTGCCGAAGCCTCAACCTAGAAATTCCATCATCTAGTTTCCGTATCCATGATGTACCCATATCAATGGTTTTGTCAAAGTCTGCATGCCCATATGGTATCATATCCAATACTCATACGTATCTAGGTCTTTATACCCTTGTAGCCATCACTTTCAATAGGAATCTCTATTAGACTTCAAATTTGGGCACCATTTGTTTAATTGCTAGAACAGTGCCTCATGCAACTCAAGATCTTACTAATTCTAACCTTAGTAAAGAAACCATACTCCATCTCTGACTAAAAGCACGCACAACAAACTTAGACTCTATCATCTTCGCAATATCTTGTCTATTAAAGAGCCTCAAAACTTTGCCCTTGCCTACTATAGCCGTTCTTTCGGAAAACCAATAAAGACCTCTTGAAGTCGAGTGACATCTTTTTAGGACCATTTCTCTTCTTCTTTTCCTAATCATGAGTATTTTGCATATCTGCTTCTTGGGCTTAATGTCAATTCTTTCCTATTAAATTGTTGAATTTATTATATTTGAGAAAAAAATCAACCTCTCAAAACAAAGATGTTGAAGCTTGGATATAAATGATGTTGTTAAACTTTGAATCCGAGTTCATATTTCTATGAAAAGATTTGTACTTCTTGAGAATTCAGATATGCTCTTTCAATTATTTATTGTACTTGCCACACAAACTTGTGAAATATAGCTTTCATTACTCATAGCAATATGCTCTTACTTTCTGTGAAATATTTGTGTATATTTTAAGAGATCTAAATTTTCTTGCATGTTTTTTTTTTCTTTTCTTTTTGAGCGATATTAGTAGCGGCAATGATGCTGACATTGTTATACCCCATGTTGCATTATTGGCTTCCTTCAGCTTTACCTTAGTTTCTCCTTTTTAGCTAGAGTTGTGCTTTGATTGTGTTTGTTTCTATGCATGTTAGCTCTAAATTCTAGGACGTGTAGAACCTTGTAACCTACATTTAACAAATAAGATAACGATGACAGATTATAGAAACAAGCATGGAATCTAAATATATCTTATTGGTGAATGGGTAAGGTGCACGATATGTTGCAAACATTTAGTAAGAATTGAAGTGAGAGAAGTCAATGTGATTGATTGTTGTCGTGGCATCAGATATCGATATGTAAGTCAAATCTCATTTGTCACTTCCTCGATAAATAGCATCTCGCGATTTTATTGAGGAACTGATTCTTGTTTCTTCAAGAGTTCAATTTCGGAAAAAAGAGATTGGCTTTTAGCTGATTCTTGTTTCTTCAAGAGTTCAATTTCGGAAAAAAGAGATTGGCTTTTAGTGCTAGCAGTAGGTTTCTCATTCATTCCAGGACTAAAAGAAGCTTGAGCAAGAAAAGGAGCAAAAAGAGTGGCGTGTTTTTATACAAATGAATGTTTTATTGATACAATCATGAATCCGCTGTATTTAGAACGATATGTACATGAATGATATTTGGTTAGGATTATGCATTGGCTGCCGTCAAAATAAATAGGTTTAGGGATATATTCAGGTAGAGAACTAAAAGATGTTTAACTTTGATTTCTTTCGAAGCTTTCTAGACGATATTTTTATAGACATGGACATCCAATGTATGTGAACGAGTTGAATTTATAGAAATATGCATCCTACGTTCTTTGAGCTGTGATGAAAATAATTGTGTTTTCTGGTGTCAAATCTTGCGGCATTATCTTTAATTGCAATATGTCAACATTCTCATGCAAACTTTGCGAGTATGGTAAGTAACAGACACATCGATAAAGGAGTTTAAATATATATTATAAGCAAATTGTAATATTGGGTGCAGGTAGCAAATAATTCATAATGTTACAGAAGTATGAGATTACTAACAGCTGCGATTTAAATATCCTAAGATGCATCCAGTAATATCCAACTCTGTTATATGCACTTGTGAATACGTTTCTGATTAGCACGATGAGAGAAATTGATATACTTAACCTTGATTCTGAGATGCATTTTCTCTTCATCATTCATGCAAACAATCTTTGTGTTTTGATTATATTTGGTCATGCAAATAGACTAATTAATTTGTACAATTGTATTGCAATGTATGGAAAATATTTCTGGTCTCGCTTATCCATTTGATGATGTGGTTTTATGCTCAACAGTATGAAATATTTGTTTTATCAAAGAGAGTACGCCCATTGGGTCCAGATGCTAACTATAATGTGCGTAGATGTATAGTCTTTGAATTCTAAGGGTCAAACAAATGAACCTTTCTAAAATTTGACAAGGCATAAAGCTGAGTACATAATTTTATATAGTTACGTATTCTCATATGCTTGTGTCCTCATCAACATAATCAGTTTGATAAAACTGGTTTAAACCTTTGCTTCAAATGATTGTGACTCAACAAATTTTCATTTAAAGGTTGATGGGAAGTGCAAGGGTGATGGTGTCTTGTCTCCACAATGACTTAAACGTTGTTGAAATCGCCTTGGAGCGTTATGATCCTCAAGACAGTGACGGATTTTCTCACACAGCAAAAAGATAATATGAAGGGCCCAGGTCTTAAAGAAGATTAGGTGTTTTATTGCATACTTAACTAATTCATTATACCATATCGTGCCAGACGCAATTCGCTCATATGCTACCATCTTACTAAGAAACTGATAACCCTTAAGGGTTCTAAGCCTTTTAACTTGTATTTTTCGATAGCATACAACTATCAAAGCATCAAATTTAGGGGGCAAATGAACCCTCCTTCCCAATGTTGTGGAAGTGAGATTTCCATCAGGTTCCGATGATTGCAATCTGAAGTTTTTCCTTGAAAATTAAAGAATCTTGTGTGATCTTGCAGGCTAAAAAGGTGCATAGTCGAACCCCCTGATAGATGAAGTCATCTAAGCCATTGGCACTGATTTAACATGCGAGGTAAACTTCAGAATGAAGACTGACTAATTCACCAGCAAAGCATGTTCTATGATACAATAGCAGGCAAGGTAATTAGTATGATAGTATTTAACACCCAAATCTAATGTCAAGGCAGAACTTGTGGTTTATATAGACATTGATAATTCAAAAATCTTAACAAAATTTCAAGGATAACTGCAGCCTACCAACAATAGACATTATCAACAAGGGATGATAATAAAGTTCAAATTTAAGCAGGTTATGAGACATCGGCAAAAGCATTGAATGAAAACACACCAATAGTACAGCACAAATATCTCACATAAATCAAAACAACATCATTATATGCAGAGAGGTAAAACAATTCTCTGTCATAATCTTAACTGGAAAACTCCTTTTAGTTCACATGATGTAATGAAATTTTGATGCTGAAAAGGACTTGATGACACCTGAGAGAGACTTCTCAAGGTCATAATTGGAGCTGGAGTGGGGCTTGACGTGAACTTGATGAGCACTTGAAAGGTGGTCATCAATGGCAAACTGCAGCTTGTGCTATGCCCCTTCCTCCTCAGCATGGGGTTCCAACATGCATTGCTATATCCTGCAGAATCAACATAAATTGATTATTCCTCTATAGTTAGTATTATCTTATTAGCAAATCTACAATAGTAAACTCACAATGAATGAAGTAATTCCTAAGGTAAGGTCTCAATGACTGACAGTACACAACATTCAGGTTATTGACTTAAAATCCCCCACAAAAAAAGGGCAAGGTAAATTACATAACCTCCATGTTTCTCACCAGACGAAACCAAATGAAAACTAAATTAAAAATTTCTTTCGTTGGCAAATACATTATATTCAAGATGTTTTCTTTCAGTCAGCAATCAAATAAGATTGGTCACATGAAATTTTCACCTAACCACCAGCTTCTACTTCAATCACCATTTACCAACTGCGTCCTTACCCTCAAAAGTGAAGAAGATTGCCGACTTAAAGGTGATACATATGTGAAGGTAAGCAGGGATAGCAGATTTTGGGTTACATGTCATGCCAGTGGGATGTTAGAAAGAACTGAAACCATGAAGGAGCAGAAAAAGGACAGGAGAAAGGAGGCCAAGTAGAAACAATACCTTTATTTTTCCATAAAAAGGTAGGAGGGCAATGGTTGGATGATGAAGAAGACAAGAACCCAAACAATAATTTTCTGTTTTTCCACGAGAAGCAAGATGGTGTGTAATTTACCAAAAAAAAAAATATACAAGCCTCTTATACATTAGTTTTTCTCATTTTAACATTGGATGGAAGACATGCATTATAATATAACATGTTTTGTGTGCCATCCTTGATGGCCAGCTAAAAACAAATGTAAACTATCTGGCAAAGTGAAGGTATTTTCTATCAGGGACCAGTTCGTCCCAAGGGCACAACATAAAAAGCCAATGGGGCAGACATCCGGTCCCAGAGAATAGCAGTTCCAAGCCTAAGAAAGTGCACCCGAGTAGTCGACAAGGAATTAAACAATGTAGAAAAAAGCAAGATAGGCATCACCAAATAAAATTTTCAAATATTATAACTGTATAGAGGTATAGAGTATAAATTTTAAAAGCAAGAAAATAGCAAGCAGTATATTCTCTGAGCTTGAGAAAGGTAATGTTTGAAAATATAGTTTTTGAAAATACAATAATTAAACATTACTTGAAAAAAATCAGCATCGAAAGCATCTAAAGATCTTTTAGAATGGAATAGAGGTTGAAAGTCTTCCCAGCAATAACTCAAGTTAAAACCTAAACACCACCACCTATGAAACTAATCTAATCTATGAATACTATAACCACAACTACCAAATAAATAAATGATTGCAAGGAGGAGTCTGAAAATAATGAGAAATATTTGGTGTCAATTAAAAAACCCTGCATGGCACAATATTGCTTTTCGCTTTTGTTGACACGTTCATGGAAGAAAATGTTTCCGATGAACGCAATGCCTTTCAAAAGCAAAGATTACAAAATGTGATATAGAACACTGTCAAACTTAAAAGTACTTTCTACATTCTAAATTCAAGCCAAAACCAAAAATAGATTAAAAAAAGCTTCAGCTAGCGTTGAAAGGTAATGTTTTAAAAGTATAGTTTTAGAAAAAACAATAATTAAAAATTGCTTGAAAAAAGATCAGCATCAGAAGCATCTGATGATCTTTTTGAATGACATATAGGTTGAAAGTCTTCCCATCAATAACTCAAGTTCAAAACCTAATCAACACCACCAATGAAACTAATATAACCTATAAATATTATAACTACAACTACCAAATAAATAAATGATTCCAAGCAGGAGTTTGAAAACAATGAGAAACATTTGTCATCAATTAAAAAACCCTGCATTGCACAATATTGATTTACGCTTTCGTTGACACATCCATGGAAGAAAATATTTCCAATGAACGTAACACCTTTCAAAAGCAATGATTACAAAATGTGATATAGAACACTGTCAAATTTAGAAGTACTTTCTACATTCTAAATTCAAGCCGAAAAAAAAAATAGATTAAAACAAGCTTCAACTAGCGTAGAAAGGTAATGTTTTGAAAGTATAGTTTTCTAAAATACAGTAATTAAAAATTGCCTGAAAAAAATCAGCATCGGAAGCATCTGATGATCATTTAGAATGGCATATAGGTTGAAAGTCTTTCCAGCAATAACTCAAGTTAAAACCTAATCAACACCACCTATGAAACTAATATAACCTATGAATACTATAACTACAACTACCAAATAAATAAATGACTCCAAGCCGGAGTTTGAAAATAATGAGAAATATTTGTCATCAATTTAAAAAACCCTGCATTGCGCAATATTGATTTACGCTTTCGTTGACACGTCCACGGAAGAAAAGGTTTCCAACGAACGGAATGCCTTTCAAAAGCGAAGATTAGAAAATGTGATATAGAACATTGTCAAACTTAGATGTGCTTTCTACATTCTAAATTCAAGCCGAAACCAAAAGTAGATTAAAAAAAGCTTCAGCTAGCGTTGAAAGGTAATGTTTTAAAAGTATAGTTTTCAAAAATACAATAATTAAAAATTGCTTGAAAAAAATCAGCATAAGAAGCATCTGATGATCTTTTAGAATGGCATATAGGTTGAAAGTCTTTCCAGCAATACTCAAGTTAAAAATCCTAATCTACACCACCTATGAAACTAATATAACCTATAAATATTATAACTACAACTACCAAATAAATAAATGACTCCAAGCAGGAGGTTGAAAACAAAGAGAAACATTTGTCATCAATTAGAAAACCCTGTATTGCACAATATTGATTTACGCTTTCGTTGACACGTCCATGGAAGAAAATATTTCCATGAACATAACGCCTTTCAAAAGCAAAGATTACAAAATGTAATATAGAACACTGTCAAACTTAGAAGTACTTTTTATATTCTAAATTCAAGCCGAAACCAAAAGTAGATTAAAAAAAGCTTCAGCTAGTGTCTTATAAATGCATAAATTAGTGTTCTTTCAACATTGACTGGCTGACATGCATTATAGATTAAAAAATAATAATAATCATGTCCCATCCTTAATGGTCAGCTAAAAACAAAAAATAAGCTAGCTGGCAAAGTGGAGCAGATGGTAATTTCTATTCGGACCAATTCATCCCGAAGGCACAACATAAAAAGCCATTGGGGCAGACAACCGGTCCCAAAAGATAGGAGTTCAAAGCCCAAGAAAGTCCACCCAAACAATCACCAGTAATTGGTAAAGAAAGTAGAAAAATATAAGCTACGCAGCACCAAATATAAATTTTAAATATTATAACTGTTTAAGCCACGTTACAAATACAAGCCAATTCCAATGCATATCGACAACATCACATCATATTTGAAGGTACTTGATATGATAGTACTTGATATGATATTGACCCTATAATATAAGCCGATATGGACAATGTAGTCAATATTGACAATATCGACACTAAAAATCATTAGTCAATACCATTACTAATACCAACAATTTTAAACCATGGTGAAAACTCTATAAGCAAGAAATCAGCAACCAATAGCTATTCTCTGTTCTCTGAGCCTGAGACAAGTAATGCTGTGAAAGTACAGCTCAGAAAATATAGTAACTAAGGATTACTTAAAAATAAATATCAGCATCAGAAGCAATTGTTGATCTTTTAGAATGGCATATAAGTTGAAAGTCTTTCCAGCAATAACTCAAGTCAAACCTAAACAACACCACCTACGAACTAATATAACCTATAAATACTATAACTGCAACTTCCAAAGAATATAATGCAAAACAGAGTTTGCAAACAATTAGGAGCATTTATCATCAACTGAAAAACCTTGCATTGCACAAATATTAATTTAGGCTTTCGTTGACACATCCATGGTGGAAAATGTCTCCAATGAACATAACGACTTTCAGAGAGAAGATTACAAAATGTGATATAGAACATTGTGAAACTAAGAAATACTTTCAATATTCTACATTCAACTAAAACCAAAAGTAGACAGCCAAGGTTTGAAATAAATTATAAAAGCAAGAAAATCAGCAAGCAGTCGCTATTCTCTTAACTTGAGAACCAATTAAAGCTATCAGTTATGAAGAAAAGTCTGTTTGAAAGTATAGTTTCAGAAAAAGAACTAACTAAAGGTTTCTTGAAACAAAGATCAGCATCAAAAGTATCTAATGATCTTCATAAATAACAATACCACCCTACGAAAAATAACCTATGGGTACTAAAATTGTGATTTCCAGAAAAATAAATGACTGCAAGCAGGAGTTTGAAGATGATGAGGAACATCAGTCATCAACTAAAAAATCATGCATTGCACAATATTGATTTACGCTTTTGTTGACATGTCCATGGAAGAAACTGTTTCCAAAAATGAATGTAACGCCTATCAAAAATGATGATTACAAAATCAGATAAAAACACTATCAGACTTGAAAGTACTAACAGCATTCTATATTCAAGCTGAAAAGCCACCACACAACTAGACAAATTCAACGCTCAAAATGCATAATTATCACTTGGTGTTCCATCTATAATAGATAGAGAATGAACCATAGTTACTAGACACTTTATACATAGGTGGGACACTCGTGTCCGGGAATACTCGTTTCAGACACCAACACCATACTATGTTTGAAAAAATTGGGCTAAAAAAATTGGGAAACATTTCTCACACTTTTTGGACACCGTGTTTATATCATTAGGATATATTCTGACACCTTCATAATACTTATTCAAATGCATGAGAACTCATATTACACTAGGTTTTTGTGAAAAAAAATTAAAAATACTTAGAAAGTAGTTACAATTAAAGAAAGCAATAGGTTTTTAAAATAAAAACATATATATGAAAATTTGTGAAAAGTTCCTTCCATTAATTTGAAAATGAAAGCATTTCATAACAATTTATTGATTAAGAAACATATACTGAGAATATATGTACATGTGTACTTGTATAATATCAAAAATTGTATTCAAACAAGCGTGACATTGAATATTTTTTTATATTTTTCAAGTTACATGAATGTTTATTTTCTGTAATACTTAATTCTTGTAACTTTTATAGAAATTTCTAAATTAATTTGAAGATTTCACTATTTTGTATATGAAAACTAATGATATTATACACACACATATGCATGCATATATGTATATGTATATATATGTGTTTCCCATATTTTTTGAGAGTACGTATCCCGTACATGTGTCACACCTCATATCCCGCTTTTGTGTCCCGAACTGGTAACTATGGATGGACAAAGATTTACACCAAATTCAACTCACAAATAGCTATCAAATAATCCATGTGTACATTCAAGCCTATTTGGCAAATCCTAACAGCAAACTCGCCCGCATAATTCAACCTTGAAAATGGACCTATCATTTTGATACATTAAGAACTATTTGAGAAACTATGCATGTGAGTTTGGTTCCATCATAGACATGGCAAACTTAACCAGCTTTCAATCAAAAATTCACTAATACTTAATTACCAACACTTTATCTTCAAATTGTTTTAAAAATTGACTAAAAACACTAACACTAAGCTATTATATTTATATAAACATTAAAATCGTCGAAATACAAATGTTATTAACTAAGATACAACATTAAAATTTTACTTAATTGCACTAAATATCATACATGCCCTTAAACTCATTTTAATATCAAAAATAAAACAAGCACAAAAAGTCATTGAACTTTACTATTTTTTTTTTTTTGAGTAATACTGAAATTCACTAATATAAGAAGCTAACAGCACTTTTCAAAATCTTTTTACCAGTACTTTTCAAACAAGTTGACAACAGGATTGATATCAAAGCGAAGGTGGGGAAATAAAAAAGAGATTTTTACTCTGCGTCTGAACCGCTGAGGGGGCTCACGGTTTCTCCTGGCTGCAGGAGATCGAACCCAAAATGAGCATCGGATCAAGGTGGCACGGCCGCGGCCACCATTCCCAGCTTCAATCAGTCATCAGGCCGCCGATAATAGATAGGACTAGATAATAGTTAGGAAGAAGTTGAAGGAGATCAAGGTTTTTTGGTTCTTGACATATCTCAGGGTTTGATTGTTGAGTAGAAAGAAAAACCCTAACAGCGGCAGCTGCTCTTGTGTTGATGATTCTTCCTAGGGTTTGGTCGTTTGGATTGAAGACAAGAAATCGAGGTTCGGGAATGATTTATAGGGAGGGTGATGAATTTTACATTTATGTCCTTCAAATTATGGATTTCAGAATCTTCTCAAAGGTTGTTATCTGCAGAAATACCCTTTGCAACTCAATTTGTAACATTTTATTAGGAGAACATTTTGTTGACAATTGATCCTTTGTTAGTCCCTTGCATAGATGTAACTAGAACAGGCATCAACAGCACAAACCCAAGTATAACTATGACAAGAAGTACAAATTACATAAGGATTACTCCTTAACAACTCCTGATGTGTTGTGTCTATGCAGGGTGAAATTTTAGATTCAGGAGTCTGCAACACATGGCTAACTCTATCGCGCAACTCTTCTGCAATGTTGACCTCTCCATCATTTATCATTTGAGGTCGAAACTGACACGAGCTCAACCACAACACAATGATTTGAAAATATCTACTGTTATAATGTGAGAAGCGAACTTCTCGAGTTTAGACAGAAAGAAAAAAGAGCTTGGACAGAAAGAGAAAAGAGCTCATGAAATACTGGCGACACTCATTTGTCAATCTATCAGTAGTATAATTTGTTCAATATTAGTGGTATAATTGAACAATTAGCAAGGACTCATCACAAGTGAGCCCCATTAAACTCTACCAACTCTGTCCCCTAAAGCTCCTTCCTCCTGCTGTAGAGCAGGAGTATTTGAGTATTTCATTTGATGACTCTACCAAAACTCTACTATTATATATAACTAACTCTTTTAATTAGAATGTTCTTTAGATTATTTGTTTAAAATGCTAGTTTGTTAGTGTCTCACTGTTTGTGTCACGTCGAAACAAAATTTTACCATGCATATACATTTACAAATCTTTACTAGGATTGAAATCTAGATATACATTTATATCCCTATATCAAAAAGAAAGTTGGAAATTTAAAAAAAGTAAGTATTTATTAATAATCCCTATCTCAAGAAGAAATTTTGAAATAAATAAAATAAAATTTATTAAAGAGAGAAAATATTACACTTATCTTAAGAAAGAAGATGAAAAGTCCCTTTCCTTTTTATTCAAGTGAGTTTAGAAACCTATAAAGAAAAGCATAGAGAAAAAATCTTTGCAACTTTATTTTACATCAATTCTATTTTTGTTCTTCCATATAATTTGCTCGTATAAACAAGAATTCTTTATTCTCGTGAGAGTAGTACTAGAAATCACTGAAAAGGGAAACATAAGAACTTAACCAGCCAATGAATATCATTCACATTGATTTTGACACAAAGTACTTGTATATCCTCGACAAACTATAGATTCTAAAATGATACATTGAAAATAAAAAATATCGCATCTGATATGATATGTCTGACACGACACAGCTTCATGTCTAAAATGTCTGTGCTACCTAGGTAATTTGAGTGAGTACAGTTTGCATCATCTGGTCTGCAAGAACTTGGTACGTGGCCTGCGAGGGATGAACTGAGTCCCAGAACAAGAACTTGGAGGGGTCACCACAACTCAAGAAAGAAACACTGCATGCTAGCCCCATCTCAAATATGCCAGTAATGCAACAGCCCAGTGTTGTCTCAACGAAACCTAGTTATAGAGCAAAATCAGGAGAAAGAAAGTTAGAAAGTTTCGATCATTTTATGAAGATAAAAGTAGTGAAAAGTGTCAAATTTTGTATATTTAAGACCCAAAAACTTAAGGAATTAAGTGGGAAAGACGGGGGATAACTTATGTTCAAATAGTTTGTTTAGCTGTTGAAAACTAAAACTGAAGTACTAAAGGCTAAAATTTTCATGATTGAAAAGATTTAGTGTGCAACTAGAGCCCGACTCTATATCCTCCCATTCAAGATAAATTTTGCAGCTTTCTTGGGAGTAAAAAGGCTGAATGGCAATGTGCATGAAAATAACTGGCAATTTGGTTTTTTTTTTTTTTGAATATTAGGCCGTAACTGGACTTACACCTATGACTCCTCACAATTCACTCTCACCTTTTTTTCAGTCTAATTGACAACTGGTAATAGCAACTAAAGGGTAATTTGTAAAACCATGTACTAATAGTATTTCTTAAAAATCCTTCTATTCCATTGAAATATGCAGAAAACCTCTTTATTCTATTGAACTCAGAAGAAGCAATTCATGCTATTATAAGATTTAGGTTTTGCTTTGCAACAAGAGTAAGCAAAAGTTAGACTTATAACTCTCTGACTTTTGTTAACTCTTCCAAGCAACTTTATGAAATATCTTGTCAAGGGCAAATTTGGAACAAAAAAATACTACTTTTTGCATTTTGCCCCTGTTTTAGAAAGCAAAACCTTAACTCTAGCACCAAATTTTAATTGATGTGAGGCTGCGTTTGGCTGCAAGGGTAAGGGACCAAGGGTAGATCCCAACTCCTAAAAGAGCAAGAAGCTTACTTTTAGACTAATTAAGAATTGATGTATGAGTTAGGGCTTCGCCCCAAAAAGTAGGGACAAAAATGCAAAAAGACAAACTTTTTTATTCTTTTTTTGTCTTTAATAAGACATCTCTAATTCTTGCTATATTTTACTTGTTTGGAGAAAGTCTAACTCTTACCGGCTCTTAGAGTTGGGACTTAATCCCCAACTCTTTTGCTCTCGTAGCCAAACGAAGCCTTAGGCTTTTGCTAAATTTAAAAGGGTCACAAGGATTTTTCTTCAAAATTTAAATTTGACACAGGTATGTTACTCAAAATCCAATCGAACAAAAGCAAATTTTATGATGGTAAAGAGAGTTCTATTCTAAAAGTTGAATAAAACAAGAAGGTTTTCTACTCATTTCAAGAAAGAGTAGCATTGTGCCGCAGCTAATTATGTCTAACAACTCACCGTATTTCTCAGGATTCTGGATCATGGCCATCACCGGATTGTATATGTCTACATACGCGAATTTGGTGTCGTTGAGCAAGGATCCCATCCGACCGATCATGACTTGGAGCTTGGAGTTGTACTCGACCGCGTCTCTGTTCTGTTGATCGACGCAGACGCGGCCCAACCATTGATCCTGGACCTGAACCTTGTGTTGCGGCCGCCAAGGTTATCTGAAGTGGGAGACATCCGAGGGGAGGAAAGCCGGCTATTGTGAACTTCCGGCCACCCCTTTTGTATAGTGACTGCATAGTTACATAGGCCAAATTCTTGTGTTTAAGCATCACAAAAGAAATTGTATTGTATACTAAGTAAAATACAATCACTTCATTTTCTTGCTTTCTTGTTTCTCTCATATAGAGATCATTTACAATCTAAGTGCAAGTTTTCTCTATCAATATATTGGCTTTCTTGTTTCTCTCATATAGCAATCATTTACAATCTAAGTGTAAGTTTTCTCTATCAATATATTGGCTTTCTTGTTTCTCTCATATAGCAATCATTTACAATCTAAGTGTAAGTTTTCTCTATCAAGGGTTTTCGAGTTTGAAGTCCTGCTCTTTCTCTAAAGCCATCAATATAGGGGGAGCTTGAAGCTGCTAACAGAAGGAATTTATCCATCAGTATATCCCTCTTGTACAAGTATTTCGAAGAATTCCATAGGCCACAATATATAGAGAAGCAATTCACATAGCTTCAGTTTATTTGATTTGGTTTCATATTCCATGAAAACTCTTTTTATATGGTCAAATTACGTTTCATAATATAAAGCTGGAAAATTGTACTCTATAATCATTGTAACAGGATAGGCTTATGCAAATAAATTTCAATTCTTTTGATATTTGACATGTATCCAATTTCAACCGAATTCACTATTTTCAACCAACAAATCAAACAGAAAAAAGCCTAATAACTATTCTACTTGGGTTGATAATTCTTCCACTAATTATATATATTTTGGGTTGATAATTCTTCCACTAATTATATATATTTTTTTAATTGAGGAGATAAAAAAAACCTTCAATATGTAAATCATAAAAAAGAAGACCAAAAAATTATAGATAATTCCAATTTATTAAATAAAAATTTCATTAACAAACAAGGAAAGATAGATCATATATAGATAAATTAGATCAGAAAAATTAATTAAAATTATAAATTTCTTTCTTCTTATAGATATAAATCTGAATCATGTTTAGAGAAACGACAGGCCACTGCTATTTGTCTTCGTCATATCATTATAGATGACTCTAAATTAATGACCAAAATCCCCTAGAAACATGTCTAATTATGTTCACTCGATTTCAAGCACATGTGATGCACGTGTCTATAGGAAAATTATCTTTGTCTAAAATTTTATCATAAAATTTTATGATAATAATAAATAATTATCTTGTCTTAACTATTTCTTTTCGGCGGCAATAAGTTAGAAAAAAATTTATGAAGGCTCCATTTCGCAAAAGGATAATATAGAAGGATTAAATTAAATAATTAACCCGCCATATAAAAAGAGATAAAGAGAAGGGTTAAATTAATTAACCCATTACCGATTTTTTTTTTTTTGATAAACTTGTGCACATATGAATGTATATGAATGTTAAATTTGGAAAGAAGAGGATTTATTAATAATTTGTTCTATCTATAGAAGGGTTAACTCGTAATTAATTAAGATCAGTGATGGGGATTTGTTAACAGTCAATTTTAGGGGTTGAACTTCTCTTAACCCTTTATTACGGGTTATCTAAATTCTTATGCTTATTTTGTGTTTGCAGGTTAATCAAGGATTAAGTAAGTTAATCCATGGTTTATATTTTTTGTGTTTGGCAGATTAAAGAGGGAATAAAGTCTTTTAACCCTTCGTTACTCCCTCACCAAACGACATCGAAAAGATTTATTATTTATGTGTACATATCATAAGAAATTAATTTTTCCCCCTAAAACATAACTAATTAAATCTCCTCTTATCTTAAAATTAGTTAAGATGAAGTAGCTATCTGCCTTTGAAATATTTTTGAAACTAATAGTCAAGATAACTATATTTAGTTATCTGAATGTCTTCGTAATTTCGCAAAAGAAAACCAAATAATAAATAATAACTAATAGAGGTTGAGATCTAATTGAAGTGTAATTGTGAGACGAGGACATTAGCCCTTTGTTTCTTGGAGAATTTGTATTAAAATAATGAATAATAAAGATTTATAGCAACTAAAACCTTAAAAAACTGATTTTTCACGTCACATACCCCAATTTTTTTGTAACACAATAAGTAGCTAGCTAGGGTTTCATGAACCATGGGAGAGAGACCAGAGAGAGAAATTACCTGAACAAGATCCTCCAACCTCTGGAGCAAGAACTCATGATACTCATCCAAACTAAAAGTCAACCTCCTCACAGGAGTCAAATAATAGTTCATCATCATATCATTAGACCCTGCACCAATAACAATCAGAGCCCCTCTCACCACCCCATCAGCCCTCTCTCCCCCAACACCCTCCCTCAGCCTCCCCAGATACTCCTCAAACCTCTCAACCTGCCGTCCAATGCTCACCACTGATGACATTGTCGCCGTGAGATCGTCAAGGCCAGACCCGGCCGACGCGAAGCTGACGCCGGTCAGTAGGTCGGTTACGGTCAGGCTCGGGTCCGAGGAGGCCGGCAGGGTCTGCTTGAGGCCGAGGGCAGAGACGAGGAAGTCGGTGATGAGCTTGCCATTGGAGAAGCGGCCGGTGGGGATGCGGCCGGGGAAGTCCTGGCCGTAGGGGGTGTGGTTGGCCTTGACCAACGTGGTGATGAAGTTGTTGTTGCCGGAGTCGAGGGTGGAATCGCCAAAGGCGAGGACGGCGGTGATGTTGTGTGCAGAGAGAGGGGAGAGGAGAGAGAGGGAGAGGAGGAAGGGGAGGAGAAAGAGGTTCATGTTGTTGGTTTGCATGGATTTTGACGTAGGAAATATTTGTTGGTTGGTGAGGGTGAGTAGTTTATATGTAGGATTGGTTTTGTGTTTGGATTGAACTAAAATTCTAAATGGAGAAGAATTCAAGTAACATTAAATGACTTGAAATTCTAATACCCTTTAAAAGATTGAAATTGAAATGCAATGGATCACTAATACTAGGGTTTCATATGACCTGAAAGACATCAATTGTGACCTTATCGACTTGTAAACTTCAGCAAGTCTCAATACGAAACACTCGTGACTTGATGTCAACAAATTAGAGAACTCATAAGCAACAAATTAGAGAATAATTTGTGAAAACACACATGCTGGTTCGCAAAAAGAGATGCTTTCACTGTATACATTTCAATTAACAATCCATTGCTGTCTTAACCGTAAGCCAGTGGCAAGTAATTACATCAGCTAACAAAGGATACATTAGAGAATAATATAACAAGGGATCATAAATGAAAGAGATGAAACTCAAAAGATTGAGCACCCGGCCATCATTGTAGTATATATACGGGATGAGCTGATCTTATCTCAATCACAAAATTCCGATACAAGAATTAATACTCTGAACCATATCAGGCCATAACCATATAAGAACCAAAATTCTAGATAAAATAATATATATTTTCGAACTCTCCTCACTTTATAAGAGATGCAGCCAGATTTGCAACGCAGTTAAGATGTCTTTATTAAGATGCCTTCAAAACTTCTCACCTCCAAGCAAAAGCCGATTTTTACATATACCTTTCATGCATGCAGATCTTTATCTGAGCTCCACATCGGTTTCTGAGCATCACCAGCCAGAGCATTTCCGTTCTCCACACCAAGTAGAGGATCTCCTTCGCTTTCCTTAAGGTTGTGTTTGTTTGCCCGAAAGTGGGCAGAAACGTAGCGATTTTGCTACTCTTCAGTGGGCTCCATCAACTTTCCCCCCTCAAAACATATTTGTTTGTCAGGAAAGTAAAACTCGGGAAAAAATCCGAAACATCAGCATTTATGGGGGTCAATTTTCTGCCTGATGGGGAGAGAAAACGCTTGGAATTCTGACAAGCAGGAGTTAAAAATAATTTCACAGCGTCTCACTCTCTAAGGATTACTCTCCTCTCTCACCGTCTCAACTACCCCCTATCTTGCAGCTTGCCATCCCCTATCGCTCTGTCCGGCGCTGCTTTCCCTCCTCCCGTTGCGAGCCCTTCTCCTCCTCTCTCACACCACCGATCGCGATTTATTTTTGGGTTAGTCGTCAATCTCCCCCGCTGTAACGGTCCTAGTTTCTAATATCCTCAAGTAACATAACAACTCTTATTAATCAACAAATTATCCTGATCATATCCAAATACTTGAAAATTTCGACAACATTCCTATGTATATACTGCTCTGCCTTGATATACGAAAATATATAAATATACAATTTTGGCTAACATCATCCTAGTTATCATCAAATAAAGACTATGTCATCATAATTCATCCATCACATAGTATCATCTCACAAATATCAGTTACCTGCATAATCAATTCACAATTCTAGCTTGATATCGCGTACTTACATCGATATACAGTCCAACTATCCCATGTCATCAATCGTATCATAAGTATCTATTAGAGAGACAATTGAATCATCAAGTCGCATACCGCAAATTAAAAACAAGTACCCATCAACTACAATTGACAAGGTGTTATTCGCACATATATATAGGAGATCTATCAAAACTAGTATTAATATTAATAAGTACTGATACATGTAAAGTTTATAAAAATAATTTGCAGTCTACAATCAAGATCATGCATCTCTACAATATAATTTTTTTGCCACTCTAATCCAAGCATGTGCCTCAACGCAACCTGAAAAGTATAGAACTGGGAGGGGTGAGCTCGATAGCTCAGTGAGTAGAGTCAAAAGGAAATCGAAGAGTGATATACATATACAATAAGAAGTATGATTTTCTTCAAACAACAAAGGCTAGTATGGATGTACAAAGAAATAGGGAACATATAATAATTAAACAATTAAAATAAATGTCTTCATAGTCTTCGGAGTCGGTTTAACTCTTTCGGTCATAATTCTCTTAAACTTTCTTAAATTTCTATTCCGTATGTTACAGGATTTATGAGCTGTATAGAATAAGTTTCTTAGTTACTTAGTTTATTATCAAATTTTCCTTATGAATACACAACACATATAACACATGTATCTCATACACACACGTTGGTACACCAATTAGAATAGGTAAATCATAAATGTAGTTTATCCATCCAGATAATACATATATCACAAAACGTATTCGTATATCATATAATCATATTACACTTCACAACATTCACATATCACACTTGGTGAGATACATATCATATATTATCCATGTGCATATACAAATCACAAGTAAAATATTAGATTCTTCGTCTTCCCCTCTTACCGGCTCTTGCCCGACCTTTCTCTGATATATAGATATAATATATAATAATAACATCATCTTTTCCCTTCTACCTGCTCCCTCCAAGTCCCTTCCTTCGATATGTGTGTATAGCGATAACATCGTCTTCCCCCTCCTTCCAGCTTTCGCCCGACCCGTCTTCCCGTCCACCATCTCCCGCCCGATCCTTCCTCCGATATATATGGAGAGAGATAGACTTTTGTAGTTCTAGAAGAATTCGAGTCCGAATCCTTCCGATTCAAATACCAACATCTAACATTCAAATATAAGATCCACTCCATTGAAGTTGATCTATATAAAGTAATTAAAAAATTAAAAATTAAGAGTTTTGAATATTTTTTGCCTATCCATCAAGCGGCGCAAAATAGACGGCCGAAAGTAGTGCGTTGGTTAGATCTATGTCTTTAGACATACAAATCCTCGATCCGGCCATTTGATCATGATCTAAACATTAAAAAAAAAAATCCTATAAACCAATTTTTGTTAGGTTTCAAATATTCTACGTCGTTAAACTAACCAACTCACTATTTATGCCATCTGTTTTTTCCCTACTTGACTCATGGGCAAAAAGTATTTAAAATACTTGACTTTTGGTTTGTAGATACTTGAAATAATATAGATCAACTTCAACGGAATGGATCTATATTATGATGATGTATGGTTGATTTGAGCGGGAATGATTCTGGCTCATATCCTTCTAGAACTACACAAGTCTATTTTTCTCTCGTTAATCAGGTTCGCGGGGAGTACGAAGTTAGATACGAAAACTTAGTGCCCTATCACAATGCAACCATCCATATGGCTGAGAGATTTAGAAGCTTCTACATTGACCATGTATTTCACCAGCAAAATGTGCATGTAGATGCACTGGCGTCTCTCGCCGATTCCTTGGCCCTTCCAGCCAAAGCGGTAGAGAAAGTACTCATCTACAGCCATGACATGTACTGTCCAAGATTCATCCGGAAAGATGATCAAACTCCAACAGGAAACCTTCAAATCAAAGAAGCTCTAGGGATTTCAGCAGGTCTGAGATCAGGGAATGGCAATTCCCATACATCGACTATGGCTTGTACAACATACTGCCCGATGACCCTAGAGAGGCGGCTGCCATTAGAAGGAAAGCCCTTAAATTCTACTATAATGCGATCACAAGAACACTGTATCGCCGATCGCATGATGGAATCCTCCTTCGCTGCTTATCACATAAAGAGGCACATTAAGCACTTAAAGAGGCTCATGACGATATATGCGGAGCTCACCAACTGGTCCAAAACTTGGGGATCAACTCCAAAGACTAGGATATTATTGGCCAAAGATGATCCATGACGCCATCGCTTACGCAAAGCGATGCCACGCCTATCAGATCCATGGTGACTTCATTCACCAGGTACTAGGACATCTTCGCCCTGCGACTTCTTCCTGGCCATTTGAAATGTGGAGAATGGACGTGGTTGGTCTATCAGCCCATCTTCATCCAAAGAAATCGGTTTATCTTAGCCATAACCGATTACTTCTCCAATTGGGCGGAGGCTATCCCCCTGAAGGAGGTGAAGACATCTGACGTGATCAAGTTCATCAAACATCACGTGGCCTACCACTTTGGCGTGTCACGACAGATTGTCCATGATAATGGGCCTCAGTTCATTAGCCAAGCATTCTAAAAATTCTGCAACAAGTTCAGGATTCAGAGTGTGTCTTCAACGACATATTATCCAACCGCTAACGACCTTGCAGAAGCTTTCAACAAGATCATTGAAAAACTTTTCAAGAAATTCGTCTCAAAAAGCCAACGCGACTGGGACGATAAGCTAGGTGAATGCTTATGGGCTTATCGCACAACAGTGAGAATCCCGATGAAGCTACATCGTTCTCTTTGGTGACAGGTGTGAAGCCGTACTCCTACTAGAAATTCAGATCCCATCTCTGCGCGTTGCCTTGACAACGAAAATGACAGATGAGGAGAAGCATCGACTGCGACTCCAAGAGCTGGAAGCTTTGTACGATAAACGCCTACAAGCTTAACAACAATTGAGCTTTACCAAGCTCGAATTTCCAGAGCCTTCAACAAGAAAGTCAAAGAGTGAACTTTCAAGAAAGGTGATCTTATCTTAGCTGTCAGAAGACCTATGGTGATGACACATAAGATAAAAGAAAAATTTCAACCCAAGTGGGAAGGACAATTTGTGGTGAAGTCAGTCTACTCAAATGGAGCATATTGCCTGATAAATCCAGAAGGCTATATACTTATGATGTCTATCAATGACAAATTTTTGAAGAAATACTATCCTTGATCATGTTAACATTAAGCCTCCGATTATTGAGTCAAGTGTGTATGACACTTGCATCGAATGCGCTCCCGCTGCGATAGAATTTTTGATCAACAACTATGTTCTGCTCAAACACGAGCATGATAGAACCGACATCGACGATCGAATATCGTCGGAGTTTCAATCAGCACATAAGAAGCTAGCTAAGAGGAATGGTCGAGTGAATAGCGCAGAGGAGCACGAGCCAATCTTCGAAAAAATTGAGTTGATAGAGGCAAACTAATTGAGTATTAGTTTTGTCACTCTTCTTTAAAGGTTATCAATATCTGACGCCTCAAACGGCTAAGAATAGAGGAAAATGTTGGCTTTTAAGCCCAACATAAGTTCTCGATAACTCATCATGCTGAGGGGAATAGCATGGCTATCCTGTTGGCCCAAAGGCCTTCCACCCTAGTTTTGATGATGATTAACTCATGTAGTTATGTTTACTAATATTCTTATGATTTTAAGTTTCAGATCATTAGCAAGATATTAGTTGGTGATTAGCTTCAACAAAGGTGTTTAGAAGCTTTTCATGGTGATTCCAGGGCCAAAGCTTCAAGATCACACCTTGCCTAGCCCATGGATGGAGTTTTGGATCGGGTCTACTTGAAGATGAAGATCATCAAGAAGACTTAGGTATCCATAGTTTAGATAGTGTGTTTAGATCCATTTGTAAAGCTTAGTATAGTTGATATGCTCAAGTGCACAACACACACAAGTTTTATGTTTTGAATTTGGTTTTCATGAATAGTTGATCAAAACAAGTTTAATTTGTTTATATGTATAGTAGATGATTTCTATTTATACATGCATGCTTAAACTTCTTAAACAAACTTATTTTGACTATCCTATTCATGTTTTGGAAAAATCAAGTTTGATAAAAATACAAGTGTTGGTTTTTGATAAAATTTGCAAGACTCAAAAATGAATTGATATGATTGATATATGTCTTGAAATTTTTATCACTTGTTTGTGTTTCAATATAAAATGATAAAACTATTTTTGGTGATTTTTAGAAGTGTTAAAAGATTTATTAAAATATTTTTAACTATTTTTCTGACCCAATTTTCTGTTCCAGGCTTCAACCAGTCGACTAGTCTTCTGACCAAGTCGACTTGGGATGAAGTCAGTCGACCGGACCGGTCGACCGACGTGAACAGATTGTGCACGTTTGGCAGACACAGGGACGGTCGACCGCCAGGGTCGACCGGGTCTGAGAGCAGTGCTCTCTATTTGTTTGGGTCGACCGTGCCGGTCGACCGTGTTTGCCCAACGGTCACATTTCTGACCGTTGGCGGTCGACCGGGCCGGTCGACCGGTAGCCTGTCAGGCTGCCACATCAGCCTAACGGCTAGTTTTGTTTTGGGGCTATATATACCCCAACTCTTGGGCTGTTTTGACAAGAGTTTTAAGAAGAAAAATTTCAGTGTTTCTCCAAAGTTTAAACAAGTTCTCAAAATAGTTTTTGTGCTAAAAAGATTTCATCTTTATTGTTTTGGGTTTTTGAAAAATTAAAGAAAATAGGAATTTGGGATATTTGTGTTGGTTTTCATTCTCTATCTTTTACAAGAGTTTTCCCAAGTATTTTCTTTGTTGCTTGTTTCCAAAAACACCTTGATTCCACACTTGAGCTTATCATCTATCCTATTCTATTAGGATCTTGTTTTTGTGAAAAAGAAAAAGGAAAGAGGTTTGTGGTTGAGACATACCACTTGTTGTAAACCCTTGATTTCTTGGTTGATCCTCTTTGGTAGAGGTTGAGGTTGTGTAATTGGGTTGTTGGTTTGCTCCCTCTAGTGAGAGGTGGAGTTTGTTTTGTAACCCTCTTCGGTAGAGGCGTTGGTTGTTGTATTGGCTACGGGCCTACCCCTCGGTTGTGAGGCGGTGTTTGAGAGAGGAGTTCGGTACTCCTAGTGTTGTAACAAATCCTCTTCGGTAGAGGTTCCCTCGGTGGGAGATAGTGGATTGGAAATCCTACACGGTGGTGTAGGCGGGGATGTAGAGCTAGGGGCTCGAATCTCGAAACATATCCTTGTGTTTGCGTTTGATCCAATATCTCTCAACTCTCTCTCTCATTTATTTGTGCAAAGCATCATACTTCATTCATATCATATTTGCTTGTGTATTGCCTTGCATCTTTCATATTGCTCATCCTTATATGCTTGGCTTGATTGTGTGTGTGCCTCACTTATACTTAACCACAAGAGCTTCACATAGCACCTCAACCCATTCAAGGGAATCAAGAGGAGTTAGTCCAGAGCCCTTCACGGGGAATTCGGCTACACTTGTTGGTTGTATTAAGTGTGTTGCAAGAATTGTTTTAAGCTTCCGCATTTAGCGCATTTAGTTCACTAGATTAGCACTTACACCTATTCACCCCCCTCTAGGTGTTTTTCATATCCCAATTCAAATGGTAGTTGGTAAAGACATACCAAATCCGTTGATAGCTGAGGGTTTGCTAAAATTCTAAGGGACTTGGTCCCGCCTTCCCCTCCAAAATCCCTTACCAATTCCTTTCCTTGAAATGGTAAGATCACAAAATACCTGTATCCATTTTTGGTGAAATGAGCATAAACTTGTCATGTTAATAGTAAACCTCTGACAAACCATTTTCCTTAATCCCCAGCGGAGTTCGTCAAATTAATATTACACCTCTGACAATTTATTCTATTTCCCACCAAAGTCCTCTACCAATTCCCTCCCATGGAATGGCAGGTCCACAAACTCAATCACTGTTATGTTAACACCATACCTCTAATAGTGAAAAGTTTCAATACTCCTTAGCGAGTACGAACTTTCACTTGACGACTCCCTTACATGGAGTCACAAGTCTTCAAAATTGTCAAGTTAACACTACACCTCTGACAATCCCAAACTTCACTTGTCAATTCTCCTCAATAGAATGGTAGGTCCTCAAAATGTTCACATCGCAAATCAACTCTTGTCATGTTAATACTACACCTCTGACAAATTACTGTTAAGTTTAATACCACATCTCTAACAGTGATCAAGTTGCTGCCAAGTTCAACATTAAACATCTGACAGTCACTTCCCTCGGGCTTCCATATCAAAACTGAGATGAGTGTTGCTAAGTTCAACACCACACCTCTAGCATCCGGTTCATTGTTAAGTTTAACACTACACCTATGATAATGACTTTCCCTCGAACTTCCGTATCGAAGTCGAGATGGCCAATGCTAAGTTTAACATTACATCTCTAGCATTGCCTCCATTGTTAAGTTCAACACTACACCTATGACAGTAGTATCTTTAGTTTTCTCAAACGAAACTGAAATTCCTGGGGAGCTAAGTTAACATTATACCTCTAACTCACATCCTTGTCATGTTAATATCACATCTTTGACAAGATTCAATCCAATCCATTAAGTTAATATCACACCTCTGACGGTAAAAAATACTCAGATCCCCGACGGGTCTAGTCTTACTTGTTATTTTCGTCAATAGAATGACAAGCCCACTTAAAATTACTGTTAGGTTAATATCACACCTTTAACCGTGTTCTCTCTACTCCTCAACTGAGTCTTAATTACGTTAATACTAAATCTCTAATGATAGATTCAATCACAATCCCCTGCGGAGTAAAAACTTCACTTGTCATTCTCATCCATAGAATGACAATAGAATGACAAGTCCATAGAAACTATTACACTCCTGTCAAGTTAATATCACACATTTGACAGTAACCTTAAATTGCTTCAATGAAAATTTCCTACTTTGAGCTGCTAAGTTAAATATCACACCTCTAACAATTCAAAGGTAATCACTTGTCTGATTTTCAATGCAAAAAGGAAGTCAAGATAAATGAGAAGGCCAAAAAATGTGTCACTTTTATTGATATTCCAATATGTGAAAGTAATACAAAACGCTCTCTTATTCAATAAGATTGAATGTTACAACAAAGGAGTACAAAGAAGTCTCTCTTTTTTAGCGAAAGGTTGCACTCACTCCTTGAAACATTGAAGATATACAAAGTTCGTCTTCTTGACTGTAGTCGGGAACAGCAGATCAACTTCCTCTACTCTTAAGAATAATGGTGTTTCTCGAGGTCAAAATGCAAGGGAGCATTCTGATTCCATCCGACCAACTGATGCGAAGGTCTTCACAAGGCCATAATCCTTCGCTTAATGGGAAGCTCCGCCACCAGAAAGTCATCCAGTGAGCATGAATTTCTTGTTGCTGTCACTTCTTTGAACAATATTGGTGAAGGAAAGATCCGAGATCTTACTGGTGATATCCTCTTTTCCATGACCTTCAAATGCTTTATGCTCATTGTGATCAGGAAGGATCCGAGACCTTATTGGTGCATCATGTCCAATAATGTCTTAGTGTGTATCGAGAACCGCACGGATCTTCCTCGCCCTTGGATAGAAGTTCTAGCTCCTTAAGTAGTCGTCAATCGAGTGAGCTGGTCGTTTCATGTCTACCTCAATGGACGCGGTAAAGACACTGGAACCAACACCAACAAAATGGCCACGATCTGCAAGAAGGAAAAAACCAAGGGTTAAAATTCTGCAAAGACAGAAAACATGAATCCATAAGTACAGACGCGAGTCTAAAGTCATGAGCTCCACTTAAACGCGAATCTTGCGTTTAAAGCTTCAGGATGCAAAGTTTACCACACTCTACAAAGATAGAAATTATGGATTCGAATGCAGGTCCAATATTAGACTCGTGTCTGATGATTGAAACATGGGGTATATATTAAAGGCGCAGACACGGGCCTTAAAGTTTTCTAAGTCATGAGCTCCAAACGTAGGTACTATATAAGAGACCCGCGTTTAAGGCCTCAAGATGCAGAGTTCGCCACACTCGTGTCTAAAGATCTCAAAAGAATAGTCTTAAAAATCTTCTAAGTCATGAATTTCAGACGCAAGTCTTATATGCAAAACCCGTGTTTAAGGCCTCAAAACGCAGAGTTCACCGCGCTCGCGTCTGAAAGCTCGTGTTTCATCAGTTAACGTGAAGATTGCGTTTGCAGAACATGGACGCATGGATAGTCAACTGTTTCAGAAGTTTCAAGAAGAGATCAAAAGACAGAGAATGAACACTTGGATCTCAAGTCAACTGTTTAAACTTCAAGAAAGAAGTTTCAAAAGTTTCAGGAAAAGATCAAGAGACAATCTCTTTATGATCGGTGATGACAGAGCCATGAGAAATAAATTCTTATTATGACAAAGGCTATTTCCTACCTGAAAAAAAGTTCTTTAAAGGGAGGACATCATCCGTCAAGACACAGTCATGAAAGCACCTGAGGGGATGCTTTTTGATTATGAAATCACTTAATAGTGATAATCTTCGAAGAAGGTTGCAAGAAAGCATCATAGCTTTGGCTTCGTTTAAAGAACTCTGAAAGTTTTCAGGATGCTGGCTCAGAGAAGAAGATAGTCTGAGAACCCTAAAGGTTCTTCAGAGCACCTGCCTATAAAGAGAAACAGTCAAGATGAATGACTGTTAAGAGGCTCATGGCCTATTTATAGACTCGCTAATGGCTATTAATTAATGGCATAAAAATCAAAGCCGTTTTAAAGACTAATTGATAGCCTTAATTCGCGACGCGAATGTCAAATCCAGTATGAGTAAGACAAGTGAATTTTTGCTCCGGGAAGTCCCAACGACACGCGTCCCCAACTGTCAATGCCAGCTTTGCCTCGAAAGATCCAGCGAGATCTTCGCGCCTCTATAAACTGCATGCGACGCTTCAAGGGTTACGTTTTGAAGTCCGCGTCCCTTCACGAACCAAAGGTTTAGTTCCCTCAATAGAATGAGGACCGCGTCTTTTAATAAATTAAAGCCGCGTCTTAAAGTCCGCGTCCTTCCACGAACTGAGGACTGTGTCTTCTCCAGCAAGTTGAAAAGCTCAGGGCCGCGTCTTTCCTCAATCCAAGGCTGCGTCCTCCATCGATTCAGGGCTACGTCCCTTCATCAATTCAGAACCACGTCTAAACTCAGAGACGCGAGGCTCACATGAAGTCCACGTTTGAAACTCCATAACTTAAAATTTTTATGTGTTAGAATTAGATGTGAGGCTCAGTGAAACTCGCGTCAAACCTCAGAGACGCGAGGTTCACATGAAATCCGCGTCTGAACTCCCCACTTAGAAAATTCTCAAAGTGTTGGGATCAAATGTAAGGCTCAATGAAACCCACGTTCAACAAACAGACGTAGGCTCAAGCTGATGAAGCGAAGATGTGGAGGTCATCAAACCCGTGTTTTGCTACCAGTTTAAGAGTTGCATCTGAAAATCAAACACAGACAGAGCCTTGTGTTGGCGGTCCAACTCAGAAGAATTTTAAGAGTTAAGATAACTCTTTGAGTTCTTTAATGGCGAAAACCAATTCGGGTGATCTTATTGCCTGAAATAGAGGCCTCCTGTGTGGAGGAACCTCCCATTTGAGCCTCTGGAGCAACGACGCTCGAGGAGAGAGTCACAGGCTTGGTCTTTGGGGCCATTCTGACGGTTAATTCTTTAGAAAAAATGGGGAAAAGGAAGGAAAAGTTCGAATCTTTTCTTGAGTTCTTAAGTTCTGGGCGCGAAGATCAGCGAAGAAGAAAAGAGTCTAATGATGACTCTTGAAGACTGATGTCTTTTTATAGACGTAGTAATTGGCCAAGATACACGGCCCGTAGCTCCAGACCGATCAGACGCGTGGCAACCCGCCTAGAACGTGGATCTCACATTTTAAAAAGGACAGTGTCTCTTCAAGCTTCACCAGACACGTGACAACGCACCTAGAACGCGAATCTCGCATCTAACAGAGCCGCGTCTCTTCAGTAAGGAGAAATTTACGTCTCCACTTCGAAGTCTGTGTCACTTCGACGGAGTAAGAACAACATCTCACTTCGAAGACCGCATCTGGGTAAAACAAGAGAACTGCCTCAACTTTAAAGAACCGCGTCTCTTCAGCAAGGAGAAGTCCGCGTCTCTACTGCAAAGACTAGATCTCTTCGGAATTCTCAAGTTCATGTTTAGGTAAAATAAGAGAGTTGCGTCTTAACTCTAATGGAGCCGCGTCTCTCCACTCAATATTCGCGTCTCTTTTACTTCAGATGAGGTCCGCAACACGACCTTCGTATCCACAAGACCTATGTTCAATCTCTACTTCTGCAATCAGTTCAACAGTACACTGGCAAAAGCAGTTGGTAATTTTCCTGGTTCAACAATACACCAACAACCAGCTCGAAGTACCGATGAGGTCTGGACTGCATATCTAAACACTCACGGCGATCATCTCTGGTGGCTTCAAAGAGTTTAACAGTACACTCATGAAGATCAAAACCCAGACAAGATCAAGCTCAAAGTATCTCAGAAGATTGGCAGTCCAGTCTTGAGAGCTTGTTACAAATAGATAGTTCCAAAGTGTTTCGAAACCCGTCCCAGTCAACGCGAAGTTTCGAAAACTTTGGAGGGGTTCTATAGACTGTCTAAAAATCATTAAAAATAAGTCATCAGATAACAGAATTCATACTTCAGACGCAAGGCTATCAAAGCCACTCGTGCAAAGCCAAGACGCAGGGCTCGAAGCACGCGTCTCAACACCACTGCAATGCCAAGACACAGAGTTCAAGTCCCGCGCCTCAGTACCACTTCAGTGCTAAGGAATACAGATTGAAGCCTGCGTCTCAAATGCGAAGCTTGAGACCCGCGTCCAGCGTTACCTCAACGGCTAAACGCGGAGCTCAAACCCGAGTTTTAACTGGAGAAAAGCCCTGCGTCTCAGTTATAACTACCCTTATTACCGGGACAAGTACTACCGACGTAATCAGGGAGTTAGCCCCCATTATAGAGAGTTTTAATGGATAGTTTTACCCCTGAAACCCCTATAAATATCTAGAGTCGCTATTGAAGATTGGTCTGAATTTTCAGGTGAGGAAGATTTATAAAGAGTTCAACTCTTCTACCAACTTGCTGAGTTCAAGTTATTGCCTAAGTCTCTTTGAGATTTCATTAGATAAGGGTTGTGCTACTCCATCTGTGATGTAAGGAGAAGAGTTCAAGAAAAGCTTGATGTTTACCTGATCAACAAAAATAAGAATCACTTTCCATCGCTACATAAAGAACCCAATCTTAAACAAAGAGAAGATCTGAGCTTGAGTGTCTTCTTTCTCTTGTAGTTGAAATTTTGAGTTGTTGTAATTTTTCATTGATTCAAGGAAACTTTTTAATATACACTTTCAAATTTCCTCCCCGTACAGCTATTAAATAAGGATTTTGATAACCGGAATGTTACACTCGCCGCCTCAGCTTCCCTCTCTCTCGTCCGCTACCTGTCATCCCCTCCCGCCCTCTCCCTCTGCTGATCTCCCGCCCATCCATGCAACCGTCCCCTCTGTCTCTCACACCCTTGATCTTTCTCTGAGAGGGTTATTGGAGCCCTCCTATAGTACTCTGAAAGTTTTAAAAGTTTATTTCATGCCTATTTCATATATAAATGTATATATATACATATAAATGTATATGTATATGATATTTTGACATGGTGAAATCACATGCATCCACTTATCCTGCGCTTTTCATTATAGCACGTGATTTACTAACTCCTCCGGTATCTACAGTAGCATCTGAGTCTGCTTTTAGTATAGGTGGTCGAGTGTTGACTGATACGAGAAACCGTCTGGTGTCGAATGCAATCGAGATGACCATTTGCCAGAAGGATTGGCTGGATGCGGAAAAGAGAAGTCAAAATAAAATAATTGACGATCTCATTGAAGATTCTTTAGAAGACTCCCCAGAAGATGAATACAGACTTGTATTTTTTTTAATTTATGAATGATAAAATGTATGAAGACCTGTACTTTTTTATTTATTAATGATAAATTTTAAAAATTTTAATTTATACTTCAATTTGTATTTGAATCTATTATCCATTTTTTTGGAGTATTAATAAAATATTTACATTTTCATTTCACACCTTGTAATTTTCTTTGACAATTTTTTCACAACTTGGATCAGCAATTTTTTTAGTTTTAAAGAATTTTTTGATTTTTAAATAAGACCGGGCTGGTCCGAGTCCGGGTCACCCAGGTTGTGGGCCGGACCCGGGCCGGGCCGCCCCCATTATCGGCCTGGCCCGACTGGGCTGCTGGCCCGCAGTGCCCGGGCACTTGACACCCTACTCCGAAGAACATTTTCTTTCAAAAAAAAAGCCAGGTGGATGGCAAGCCACACTGCATGATCTTGCCTTTGACCTCCACAAAAACAACTACATAGCTTTTCACTTGCACCATTTTGCGTTACCATGAGACCTTCCTTTTACACAGTGACCCACATCACTCACATTCTCAACAAATGCCAGAGCATGAGGGAACTCAAACAAACCCAAGCTTTCCTCATCAAAACCAATCTCATTCAAACCCCTCAACTCTTCACAAAACTCATCACCCTCTCATCTCTCTCCCAGTTCTCCAACCTCGACCACGCCCTCTCCCTCTTCACCTTCATCCCTCACCGCTCCCCACATCTCTACAACACATTAATCAGAGCCCATTCATCCTCCATCTTCCCCATCAAATCCATCCACCTCTACAACCGAATGTGCCGGCTCAGCGTCACCCCGGACAACCTCACCTTCACTTTTTCTCTCAAAGCTTGTTCTCGAGTCCCCATCATCGAGCTCGATGCAGACACGGTGCTGCTCCTCCAAAAGGGTTCCGAGATCCACTGCAGAGCCTTCCACACTGGCTTTGATTGTGATGCTTATGTTCAGAATTCACTGATCACAATGTACTCGAACTGCGGCCAGATCGGGTATGCGAGGGAGGTGTTCGATGAAATGCGTGAGAAGAGTACGGTGACCTGGAATGCAATGGCGGTCGCTTATAATAGGTGTGGAGATTTTGAATCTGCTGATGGGATTCTTTCCCAAATGCCTGAGAAAAATGTTGCTTCTTGGAATAGTCTGATTACGAGGCACGTGAGGTTGGGGGATGTTGCGACTGCAAAGAAGGTTTTCGATACAATGCTGGAACGAGACTCGGTATCATGGAATTCGATGATTGCTGGTTATATTATCATGAAGGATTACAAAAGTGCCATTGATCTTTTCAAGAAAATGTTGGGCAACGAGTTTGTACCAACAGAGTTGACACTTGTTTCAGTACTTGGGGCTTGTGCAGAGACTGGATCGCTAGAGATTGGGCTAGATATTCATAATTATTTGAAGGGTCGGAACTTTGCAATCAAAGGATTTGTGGGCAATGCACTTTTGGATATGTTTGCAAAGTGTGGTAACATAAAGCTAGCGTGGCAAATATTTGATGAGATGGGGGCTAAGCATGTGAGTTGCTGGAATTCAATGATTGTGGCTTTGGCAGTTCACGGTTACTGTGATGAAGCACTTGACTTGTTCTCGAAAATGGACCAGAAGCCGAACCGGGTTACTTTCCTTGGAGTCTTGTTGGCTTATAGCCACAAGGGATTGGTCGAAGAGGGAAGAGAGTTTTTTCGGAGAATGCTTGAAGAGTATAAAATTCAGCCTGATATAAAGCATTATGGGTGCATGGTTGATATGCTTAGTAGAATGGGATTGGTTGATGAAGCATATAAGATGATTAAGTCGATGCCAATGAAGGCTAACTCGGTTATTTGGAAGACGTTGCTAGGGGCCTGTAAGGTTCACGGGGGTGTCGAGTTGGCAGAGGAAGCATTTCGAGAGCTTTGTGCAATTGAGCCTTTGTGTGATGATGATTATGTTCTGATGTCAAACGTCTATGCAGAAGCTGAGAGGTGGGATGACGTTGAGCGATTGAGATGTGGGATGATTGGGCAATGTATTTCAAAGCAGGTAGGTTTGAGCCAAATTGAGCTAAACTTATAAGCCTATATAGTTCACACTAGTTTTCACAGTTAAGGGCACTGTTTCAGATTAGTCAAATTCGTTCAGTTTAAACATGTGACTATGAGTTAAGCAAGTTGTGGATGGTAATTGGCCGAGTTGAACGAGTTAACCATCTTTTGAGCACGCGTGCCTTGGTGCGCACCCTGACCAAGTGCAGAAAAGCCTAAGAGATTAAAAGTTGTCGTTTGTCTAGGCATGACACTAATGACAGAGATCCCTTGTTTTTCAAGAGCTCTTATACTTCCTATTGACAGAAGCTCTGTAGATTGAAATGGGAGTGAAGGATAGAAAAGGACATTCACACTGCCTAAGGAACTGGAAGATAGTTGAAGCCATTTCTGACATCAGGATAATCTATTGTCCATTATCAGAAAGTGAAAGTGGAGCTGTTGTCTGGCATGCATGCAAGCCAGGCATGAGATCATTCTGAGGCAAAGAGGCAACTGTTTTCAGAAGCAGCTACGAGCAAGTACTAAACACTGATAGATTGACTCTGTGCAACACCAAATCTGATTATAGAAGCTAAGAGAGGTTAAAGATCCATTTATCGCAAGTGAGGTAACATCACACTTCTTTCCTCTTTCCTTCTTTTTTATTCTGAAGTAGATGAATTTTATTATCAGCACCCCTTTGAGCTAAATACTTCATGCAATAATGATATTTCACATTACATAGTTATATTCTACCTTTTCTTTTCCATTACTTTTTTGTTGTACGCCAGAGGGGGTGTTCAGAAAGAAGGCAAGTATTCTCCTCAAAAGAAAGTAATGATAATAAAGAAGAGGAATATTTCTCTTTATTTGCATCCATGCACTGTTTTAGAAGAGGAATGTTTTATCATGCACGCAGAACTATCATTATTTTAGACAATTGCTAATGTTTTCCAGCAAAATGTTCAAAGCTCACAATTCTTGAAATATAAATATCTCTTGGTCATATTTCTTTGAGAAGGAAATCTGTGTGCAAGAAGTTCTGTTCTTGACATTGTTTGAAACATATCTCATCCACTTGAATGGTTTGCTAACATGATCAGTGGTTTGCATCAAAAGAAGCATACCAAAGACAGTGAGTGCTTGTATGTGGACATTCTTTGTTGATTTCCATGACTGGAGAGCTATGTTACACTCGTATGGGATACTGATACGGTACAATACAATGGATATGTGGATAGGGAAAATGTTAAAAATTCAAAGTACGGGTACATAACGGATACAAAGATAATAAACTATATGTGCATGTGAGAAAAATTTTCTATCTATAACATGAATTTGGAAGACTATAATGGTTAAGGAAACATAATAAATCATATATTATAGTATATATTTAACTTATAAGCATCATTAATTACCTGAACACTTATAATTTATATTGAGAAAGTAGATAAATAATTAAATGATCTTTAACCTCCTGCTCTTGTACATGTATTTATACTATCATCTGGGATATATCATAATTTTTGGATATGCTAAGAGATTATTTGACAAGTACCCTTTAGGTATTGCAATATTCAATTATCAGGTAAGTATCTGATACGGATGCCACACTATTAAAGTACCCATGCCACATAGACTGAGAGTGACAATTGTTATACGATTTATAATTTGCTATACCTATTTAATTAATTCATCACACATTTGGCAAGGTATAATTGCATTTGTTCTGTTTTGTTGGTAGTGAAGTAATAGTCTTCTTGCAATAAAATTTTCCTTGCTCAGTCAAAAAACGAAAAAGGTGAAAATTAATTACCTTACCTCAAAATCTACATTATTTGTTCAGCTACCTTCTCAACTTCCAAACACCGGTCAACCCGCGTAATATATCAATGTTCACTTACTTCAAAAGAAAAAGAAAAAGAACAAGAAAAAAGAAAATGCAAATCAAGACCAGACAAAAATCCACCAAACTTCTCCCTTTTCTTTTTGAGATAATTTTTCTTCATTGATGGAGGGTTAGGCTAGCATCCCCACGTGTTAGATATGCATTAAAAAAATACCCTGATTGTTATATCCTAAGTGTCAAATTTTAAACGCAATATCCAAAACCTTAATTTATCCGAACCATGGAATGAGGAATCGGCCGATTCCAGTGCGAATCAGTGATTCTTATCGGAATTGGCCGGGCCCGAGATCAAATCGGGCTGCAGAAGTCAGACTTGGCTGAGACATCCTGTAATTGGCTCAAAAAAATAGAATCGGTTGATATCGGTTAGAATCAGTCGATATCCAGCCGATTTCATTCAATTCTGATCTCAAGATGCGAGATCGAAAGGGCGAGGGAGAGGGGGGGGGAGAGGTGACGAGCCTCAAGATCGAGAGGGAGGGGAGAGAGGTGGTTGGGAGTGAATCTTGTCAAGCTCGAGATTGAGAGGGAGAGGAGAGAGAGGTGGTTGGCGGTGGATCTTGTCGAGCTCGAAAGGCAGAAGGGAGACATAACGGTCCCAGTTTGTTATCATCTGAATTAATATTAATCTCTGCTTAATCATCAACAATAATTAAGGTTAATCTGATAGTTCAGATAATCATCAAGACCAATTTAAAATTTCGGTAGCACCTCCTCTGTAATATGGAGTTTGCACTGATACATCACTGTATATCAAACGGGTCTTGACATCAATCATAAATCCATAAATAACATCCCATACAATTTATAATATAATTTCAGTTTGACATCACCTACTTATAAATCTCTAAATTCAATCATATGAATCCAACCAAAATCAATAAAATAAATGCATAATCGAGTGTAGTCTCCTCGGTATCACAATCTAACACAACCAAATCTAGTTCATTCCAGATAAAATTAAAAACTCTAATATGTCTATATACACAAATTCTTGAACTAATTCACACATGATCAACTCTTTATTCTATTCTATAACATCAACTATATTTATACATATAAACGAAACTTTCAATCATAATCAAGAGCTTGGTAGATCCACACTAGGGGTACTCTGAGCTCTTCCAGTATCATACTCTTGCATTTAGTCGGTTTTTATCTCTGACTTGACCTGAAAACATGAAATGTGTGAAGGGGGGTGAGCTCGACAACTCAGTGTGTGGAGTGTTAAAAATCTATTTTCTAAATTAAAAGAATTAAAATATAAAGATGCAAAATGGTATAAATTTCAAGAATAAACATGAATTACATGATGATGATGCTAAATTTGTTCTTATATTATTTTCATGTCGTAATGCGATCATACCATAGCTATCTAGTATCAAACAATCAGCACACACAGTATAATTTCATCACATGTATGTCATAGCACCGTCTCTGCACTTTGCCCGTGAAATACGGGTTCCTTCCTCTAATACTATACAATAATAATACCCCGTCTTCTCAATCCGCTCGTGCAATACGAGTCCCTTCCTCCAAAAGTATGTTTTCCCCGTCTTCGCACCCATCGGAATTTACCACGGCCCCTTCCTCCATTCACATAGAAATATAACACACCCCCCCCCCCAAATAATTATATCAAGAACTTATAATCAATGAACACGCGTATGCACATCGGATTAAGAGTTATACAACAGATTAGACAATATCAATCAAAGCAATCATATCATGCTTATTTTACTCAGTTATTCAATTCCTCATTCATATACTATTCATGCAACAATTATCAATTTTCTTCCGAATTAGTAATATAGTTATTAACAATCATTCGTAACAGTTGTAATATTTCATAATTAACTCAAATTTATCGAAAACCCCACTCACCTCCAACTGATTCCAATTATCATTACAACAAACATGTAGCTCTCGTTCTTATGAACGCAACAACTCAAAAATCATCCAAATCCGACTCCGGATGGCCAAGATATTGTCCAGAAATCAAAACTAATAATTTAGGGTTAGATACTGTGGCGTGCAGGACAACAAGCTCTCTGAGGAATCCACCAACCAGGCGGGAGACAGATGCAGCCGGAGACGTACCCAAACGACAAGAATAGAGAAACAATAGAGAAAGCAATTAACACAGTATTTAACGAGGCTGGCAATGTGCCTACGTCCTCAGGGCAGGGAGAGAGAGATTTTATTGACTCAACAATCAATTATAAATTATTCCTTCTTCAAGGAATTTCCAATAGAGATTTTCAGTGGGATACAATACATGAGGGCTCTAGCCCTTATTTATAGCCACAAAGTCCCTGGGTTTTAGGAAACCCCAGCTGGATTCGATCCCAAACAAAAAAGGAATCCGAATCCCAAAAGGAAAGCCAAAACGCGTCTGTCGGTCGGCTGGCCGGTCGACCGACCCATGCCTCGGTCGACCGTGCGGTCAACCGGACCCAAACCGAGAGCAGCCTGCTTTCAGTCGGTCGACCAGGCAGTCGATCGTTCTATGCCACGGTCGACCGGGCTAACCCTGTGCACGTCGTACACACCGGTCGACCGGAGCTAACTTAGCCTGCTTCAATGCACCGTCTTGCTCCTTTGTCTTCCGATCTGTGTGCTACCTTCCGATGTCTTCTCTATCTCCTCTCTCCCTACAATTCTTCACCTCGGTGAAGATTTTTCAAATCTGAGCCGATCTCCAACGAACTCCAGTCTATCACCTGGCGAAATCGACACACGATCTCGGCTTGAGCGCTCCGGACGAAATCGACACACGATCTCGGCGAAATTGACACACGATCTCGGCTTGGAACCTTTAGCTCAGCTATCCAACTGGAATGCACTATACATGCGTTCTCATCACTTCACCCTAGGAGAAATACCATACATGCCGATCACCGAACATGTCTCCTACTCAGCAACTACATGACCTCACAAAGAACACATCATGATTCATGAGTCAACACTTACTCTCCAACTGACTGGCTCTCTCCAGTCTACATGTCTTCAGCTGACGGTCCAACTAAGTCTGAGTAGAGCACACCGAACACCATCATCGGCTTCAACAATTGGATGCACACCTCCTTATGCAAGCTTAACCATCTTCTCAGCAGAAGATCAACTGTTCATCGAGATCACAATGCTTCACCTCTACGTGAAGTCCAACTCTCCACCTTTACGTGAAGTCCCAATCAGCTTCTCGAGAACCCAAACAGCTTCATACGGGTTGCATCACCAAATGTGGCTGCGCCTTTACGGCTGCCTACGTACCTTGCCCAAAGGATCAAGCCAATCGTAGTTCATTGATATGAGCTCCATCAAGCTCAAGCACCTGTACCTGAATCTTCAGCAGCGAACCTATCTGGCTGAGTCATATGAACCTCCTCACTACCGTCATGGAGAACAACGGCCTTCAACTTGAGCTTGTCGCGGTCACAAGCTTGAGATTGATGCTTTTTCACCCACGTGCGTGGTTTTACTTTGGTTCCAATGGTTGCAAATAATTCGACATTCTTAGCAATGTCTTCAACCTGTTCAGTATCAACCCTGGCTACATGACCTCCACCCGGTGTCACATCCGGTGGAGTCTTCACTGATATCGAACTAACTGGAGATGGTGTAGTAGCATCAACTTCCACCCGCTGCGATACTTCCTTGGTCTTCGTACTCTCCACCTGCTGAGAGACAATAGACTTCAACATTGAAGTCTCATCAAACGTGACACGCCGACTCAACACGATCTTCTTGTTTTCAGGGTCCCATAACCTGTAGCCTTTCATATTTCTCTTGACACCCAAAAATATAAACTTCTTTGCTCGCAGATTCACTATGCCATCTTTGGCACTGAAGTAGGTCGGACTTCCAAATTCCCGCAGCAAACCATGATCTTGAGCAGCTTTCCGAGACCAAAATTTCAATGTAGTTTTACCTCCTATCGCAGTCGATCAATTTATGAGATGGCTAGCATACACAATCGCCTCAGCCCAAAACGATTTGTCTAATTTTGCATTAGACAACAAGCACCGAACCTTCTCCAGTAAGAAACGGTTTATTTCCTTTGCCAACCCATGTATACCTTCTGTGAAGTGAGTACCAATACCAGTGTTCTGGCCAAATTGTAGGAATTGATTCATGTCTCTTTCAACATTACCAATCTGTAGCTCCTTGATCTTCCTACCTGTCTGCTTCTCCATTCTTTTCTTTCCACTTCACCAACATATCTAGGGCTTCACACCTTTGTCTCATGGGATATATCCAACAATGCCTAGATAAACTATCAATAAAAGAGACAAGTACTTGTGACTTCCAAGCGATGCAGTCTTAGCGGGTCTCCAAATGTTTACGTGAACACAATCAAGAAGACCTTCTGAGCGGTGAGTACTGGTGCTGAATTTCACCCTTTTCTTATCTAGAACGATGTGTTCACCCTTCAAGTTGCAGGTAGCAGCACCTTCCAATGATCCCTTCTCTGCAGGAGCTTGCAAAGACTTTTCACCTACATGTCCGATCTTCACCTGCCTGACCTTTGTGTAACCATCATCTGAAGAACTAGAAGTCTCCACCTGACCTGTAACCGTACTACCCTTCAAGTAGTAGAGATTTCCCCATCGAACGCCCTTAATAACCACCATTGAGCCTTTGGTCATCTTGAGAACACCATCTCGTATAGATACCACAAGGCCCAATGCTTCAAAGCACCAACAGAGATAAGATTTCTTTTGAGTTGAAGTACATACCTCACATCCTTCGATTCTCGTACTATCCCATCTTCCATCTTGATACGAACTGTACCCATTTCTTCTATATTACACGGATGATCATCACTCATGACCTTGTAACATCCATCTAGTTTCTCAAAACTAGAAAACCAAGCCCTGTTCGGGCACACATGAAGGTGGCTCCGGTATCTAAGATCCACTCAGCCTTATCTGAGTAATCAACAGTAGGAGTAGTAACAGAGAGAGAGAATACCGATGAGTCTGAATCCGATCCATCCGCTTGTGCGAGATTCGCCTCGGTGTTTGACTCCATCTTCTTACCTTTGGCCTTCGAGCAATCAACTTTCCAGTGCACTAGCTCCTTGCATAAGGCGCACTGATTCCTTTTCAGATCTCTGAAGCTTGACCTGGACTTTGATCTTCCCTAATCATCTCTTCCGTTCCTAGTGGAACTCCTACCTCTTACCGCCAATGCCTCTGCTGTTGTGTTCCCCGAAGAAGACAGTCAGTCCTGTCTCCTTGCTTTATAACTCACAAGAGCAGCAGACACCTCACTGTGGTTAAGGAATTTTCTTCCATTGATCAATGTAAGAGTAAAGGTCTCATACTCTTCCCTAGGAAGAGAATTCAATAGGATTACCGTCTTATCCTCTTCATTGGTCTCCACATCCACATTAACAGATCTGTAAGAAGCCTCGTGTAGCGATTCAAGTGTTCATTGATGGAGCATCCTCTTTGCATCTGAAAACTATAAAGCTTACTCTTCAACTGTAACCGCGATTCTATGCTTTTCGTCAGATACTTCTTCTCCAGGATCTCCCATAGCTGCCTCGCAGATGTCTCATGTAATACATGATATTTGATGTCTTGTGTTAGACAAGACCTGATTAAGCCACACACCATACGGTTCATCTTGTCCCAATCTTCTTCCGTTGTTGATGCGCGTTTCTTCTCCAACCGTAGAGTGTCTTCGAGGTTTGATGCCGTCAGTACATCCCTCACCTTACACCTCCACATACCGAAGTAGTTTGTGCCGTTGAACTTCACCACATCAATCCTCAGCAGATGTGGATTCATAAATTTTTCTGATGATGTACCTTCTCCAGCCATCTTCTCAACTGATTCCTTAAAGCAATGCGAAAACAAAAGGAGTTAGATAAAACAAACTGGATAAAGATAGGATCTTTATCTCCACGCAAAACCCTCGAAGAGTTTCCAAAGCAATCTACTCCTTCAAATTGATTCCTCGAACAATCTACACGCTGTTTTGAGATCGACACACGATCCCACAAACAGTCCCAACGTCGCTCCGAGATCGACACACGATCTCCGCCAAACAGCAACTGATGGCTTTGGAATCAACACACGATCCCACGACTAACCTGAGATGCTCTG
>JAVJIF010017260.1:0-119536 GCA_038442645.1 Agave tequilana
ATCAGAAAAAATAGAATTGATCTGAAAGATAGGAATCAAGGAGAAAATTTCAGATCGCTCTGAAAGTAGATTGGAATCGGGAACATCAAAAGAATTAAGTGATAGATTTTCAAAGAAAGGACACTTGATTCCCAAGTGGACTCAGTATCACTGTGTAAGTAATATATGTATATTGCAGTGTAACTATAACATATTTCAGGTCACTGGTAAGAAAATGTCCTTTTTATTTCAAACCTGGCTCTAATACCCAAAAAAAACCTGTCACGTCCCGCCTTACAAAATACGTGGAATCAGAGTCGCAACGAGAGTCGGCATAGTATATCCGCGAGGAGAATACCTACGTATACACACTAAGCCTAAAGTAACTTGAACAAGCTATATATCACTATGTTGACATGATAACACTGCAATATAATATATGAATAGCCACATATGATAACAGATAAATAATAAAAAGAATAAGCAATGAGTCCTATATATCGGGAATCAAAAGAAATGATAAAAATAAAATAAAGTGAGAATACCACTATCGAACAAATTAAGAGAACTCAATGCTCCTCAGGATCCTAAGATCCTCTCCAAATACCTGATCAAAAATAAATAGCCCCAGTTCTGGATATGTAAATTCAGAGAGTCAGAACTCCTAGTGATGTATAGGAATAAAAGGAAAAGTGCATGTGCATGTGCATATAACGTGTGAGCTTACTATGAAAGAAATATACAAGATAAGGTTAAAATGATAAACCAAACATAAATGAACAGTAAATAAGCTAGTCAGTGTTATAGTCAGGTATACAATTAGGTATATAACACAGTATAATCAGATGTCTACAATCAATTACAGTATATTATGAACAGTTTATTATTATTATGTCAATGAACATCAATCGCCACATGTAATAGACGCATCCCATACTATGCCTATTACACATGTCAATCAGGGTTCATGTTATTGAAACTAATCTGTTGGAAATATTGTCTGTGTTTTAAGTGGTCCCGTGCATACCCGGGACCACGATCCAGACTCCTGGTGCTGAACTAGGTCCTACCGCAAGGTAATCAGGTAACATGTATAACAAGTCAGATACATGAATAACATGTATAATAAGAAAAAGAACAGAAACAGGACGGGGGTGTCAGTCACCCACAGGAACCCTGCAGTGACCTATATCCTAGGTCCATCCAACGTTGTTTCCTCCATCAATTTCCCCAATCCCAGTGTTATTTGTTTAATATCATGTTATTAATTTATTGAGATTATTTAATGTACAGGTTATCTAGATCTTTGGGATAACTAGGTGATAATCACGGTAACAACGTCAATATTTGTAATCTGGATACCGATATAACATGATATATAATATTAGTGAATATGATACCATTATAACAGGACATGTAACAAGTATAACATGAGGATGTTGTACCGTACACAATATTTTCCCAGTAGTTAAGTAACATGGACATGATAGTTATCAGGTAGATATCATGTATAATCAGTCAAGTTTTCAAGTAAATCATAATGTTCAGGATGAGTAATGACATGCTGGTATGAATAGAATAATCCAGGGCAAAATATTTAACCTACTCAGATCCTCAAAGTCATCGATATATCCAAATATACATACTCATATATAACTAACCAATCATCGTGATTGAGAAGGAAAAATAACAAAGAAAGAGTTAAAGTTAGAACCACGTAGCATGGGCTAGACGGGTCGATCCACAGAAAGAATGCGATGGAAGCTTTTCAGAACGAATTCTCTAACAATTAGCTTGTAAAAGAAAGAATTATGATTGTAAGCAAATATTTTAAATAAAAAGCACAAGTATAGCCAACTAATTATCTACCACAACCAAACACTAGTCTATCAAGAATAAATATCATGTTGAACCTATAAAGATTAACCTTAGATTGTCGCTTCAAATCCAAGAAAGAAAAGTAAGAAAAAGATTAAATCATATTCACAGTATACTAGATAAAACTAAGCATTGGTTTATCAAAGTCCCAAAATATAGTTTAAGAAAAGCAGTCTTAACTTAACGTTAAACCATCAATGCATCTAAGTATAAACAAAGAATAATTATTAAATAGTATACCCTAAACCTAGTTTAACTCAATTCATAATTAATCTTTAAGAATTATTTACTTACCCTAGGGCTTTTAATATGCATAGAGTTCAATAAATTTATCTTTATAGATCTAGATTTTACTTAGTGGAGAGATTAGTAAGCTACTAAGGAATTAGTTACACATAATTATGGTGGAATTTAGCATGGCATTTAAAGATTGCATAAAAGAGATGAAACTGAAATAAAAGAGACACAAATTAAAATATCAAAGAGATCAAAAAAGAATAATGATCATTTATTGAATCTGTCACCAACTCAATACAAAGCCTTCTCCTTTCTTCAACTCTTCTTCAAAGTAAAAAAAATAGAAAAATACAAGTAAATTCGGAAAGAAAGAGGATCTAAGGGAAACTCTTGACTTAAGCTTCTGAGATCTGCCCTTTCTCTGTTACTCTGCAGGGGTATTTATAGGAGATTTGAGACGTACAATCTCAGTACAACTCTAACACGAAAACGCGTCGCCAACTGTCTCTATACTGCCGCAGAAACGCGGCTTTTGCCACGTTTTCGCGGCAAAAGCGTGGGCAATGGCCACGCACTTTCTCGCGTGGCCTCCTCTGGTCTGTCCATCTAGAAACCTATCCTCAGATCATGATTTTAGGCTCCGAATTTTGAAATGCGACGATATCTTTAAATGACTTGGAGGCCAAGCTATCTACAAATCTGAATCAAATTCAGATTTTCTCCCCTTTATATTTATCTTATAGTGCAAGCAATCAGGTTCAAATATAAGCCCACCTCTATATTTAATTAGGATTAGGATTCATCTTATTCTATCCTTCTCCTCCTTTAGATAAATCTAAATTTAAATGAGATGAAAAGATGCTTCCTTTATCTTTACTAATTACTCTTTATTTTCATATTTCTTGTGGGCTTTTGGCTTCTTTTGGGCTTTCTCCTGGGCTTTCTTGGATCTTGGAGGCATGCACATTACTAAACAATAAATGAATTACATAGTAATATTTTATAAAAATTAAGTATGAAAATGTAAATAAAAATATGTATTTTTGATGACCATTAACACCCCCACACCTATCTTTTTGCTCGTCCTCGAGTAAAAATAAAAAAACTAATCTAACTATCCTAATATAACTTTCGTAGGTACCATAATTTTACTTAGCATGTGCAACAAACCGTTAAACCTCTAGGTTACCCCTAGAGGACGAGTGTTGTCTCGTGAGGGTTTTCAGTGGATTACACCCACAAAATCCATAAAGAAAAAAAAATAAAGTGTTAGTATTTTTGAAAAGCATTTTTAAAATGAGAGATAGTATTTGAATTATTATTGTAAGATTTCAAGTAATCTATAAGTTATAGGAAAACTGTATTTTCATTCCTAAACTTAGTCTCTATTTAAAAACTTGTTATCAATCAAGGTAAAGAGTCAAATTGAATTTCTCATCTAGTCTATTATTTTACTCTAAGTCATATACATCTTTGTGACCGTAAAATTTTGACTCAGGGTTCTTTAACTCTAACTCTTATGCCTTATTTTATTTATTTATTTATTTCATTTTTGGTGCTATTATTTCCTAGTTCTATTAGGCTTTCTAATCTGCCCATGTAACGAGCCTTTAATCGGTGACTCCCAAACCAGACGATCTTACGCCACCGGGTGAGAAAACACCCCAAGGACTTAAGGACTCGAGCAAACAAGGCCAAAAAACTAATGATGTTATTATGTAAATCACTTTTAGGCATGAGTACTTATGTTTTATGAGACACAAATACCCAGCTTAATCAGAGAATTTTTAATATAAATAAATATATATATAAGGCATAAGATTTTTGTTGTTAAACCCTAAGTGTGTAAGTATGTAAAGCATGCATATTTCATCAAGGTAAAAAAAACAAGACTAAATTACTTTTTCAAAATTTCTTCCTAACCCTAGAAATCAAACAAATAGTCTTATTTTGACCAAGTATAAGAAATCCTAATTATGATTCTCCTATTCCTTAAAATTAACTAAATTTCTTATAAAAGATATGTTAAAATATTGCTCTCTTTTTTAAAAAGTTTTTTTAAATAAAAGACTTTTTTTGTTATTTTAAATAAAAATATATTTTTTTTTTTTTTTATAAAAAGAAATCCTATGTTAGGTTAGAACTTATGTTAACCCTCCCCCATACCTATCTCATGCATTGTCCTCAATGTATGAATGCATGAAATGAACTGGCAGAAAGGTAGAGTTATCGATACATTAGGTCAAAAAGACCCATGACTGTGTCTGCTTCTGGTACTGATTCCAAAAAAGGTTTCAAACATTGATCATTTACCTTGAATTCATTACCGTTCTTAGGGTCGCATATCTCTATGGCTCCATGTGAAAACACCGGCTTAACAACGAAAGGCCATGTCCATCTTGATTTCAAATGTCCTAGAAAAAGGTAAAGTCTAGAATTACAGAGTAAGATTTTTTGTCCTCGGACAAATGTTTTTCTCATGATAAACTTATCATGAAAAACCTTAACCTATCTTTCATAATCTTCACATTTTCATACACCTCGCTCCTTAACTCCTCAAGTTCAGAAATTTGCAATTTCTGAAGTGCACCAGCCTTATCTAGATCAAAATTCAGCTGCTTAATTACCCATAAGACTCGGTGCTCTAACTCAACAGGAAGGTGGCAAGCCTTTTCAAAGACTAGCCTATAAGGAGACATATCTAGAATTGTTTTAAAGGCGGTTCTATATGCCCATAAGGCATCCACCAATTTGGTAGACCAGTCCTTCCTATTTTGATTCACAGGTTTCTCTAAAATAAGTTTAACTTGCCTATTTAAGACTTCTACCTGCCCACTGGTTTGAGGAGGGTAAGGTGTGGATAACTTGTGTGTTATGGCATATTTTCGCATAAGAGCTTTAAAAGTTCTATTGCAAAAATGTGTACCATTATCAATAATTATGGCACGAGGGGTTCCAAAGCGTGAAAAGATGTTTTCTTTCAAGAACTTGACCACAACTTTGTTCTCATTCGTCACGCTAGGGATGGCTTCAACCCATTTGGATACGTAATCTACAGCCAACAAGATGTATTGGTGCCCAAATGAATTAGGAAAGGGACCCATAAAGTCAATGCCTCAAACGTCAAAGAGTTCTACTTTTAGAATTGGACTTAGGGGTATCATATTATATTTTGAAATCCTTCCTATCATTTGGCATCTTGTGCACATTTTGCAAAAGTCAAATGTATCTTTAAACAAAGTGGGTCAATAGAACCAGCTTTGTAGAACTTCTTTGGCTATTTTTCGAGGACCAAAGTGTCCACCACATCCAAATTCGTGACAAAAGGCTAGAACACTCTTTACTTCCTCACCGGGAATACATCTTCTAATGATTTGGTCGGAACAATATTTAGAAGGATAAGGTTCCTCCCCAATGAAATATCGGACTTGAGACAAGAACCAATATACGTCTTGTTTTGACCAATGGGATGAGGTTTGGCATGTGACTAGGTAGTTAACTATGTCAACATACCATGGTTCCCTAAAAGTAACTAAGAGTTGTTCATCGGGGAAGTTATCATTAATTGGCAACTCGTTGGAAGGGGCGTTTGGAACATGAGAGAGATGATTGGCGATGACATTTTTGACACCCTTTTTAACTCGAATTTCGAGATCAAACTCTTGAAGGAGGAGGATACAATGAATGAGTCGGGCCTTCGCGTCTTTTTTGAGCATTAGGTATCGAAGTGCTGAATGGTCGGTAAATATCGTGGTTTTGGTCCCAAGTAGGTATGGGTGAAATTTCTCCAATGCGACACTACTGCCAAGAATTCCTTCTCGGATGTAGTATAGTTCACTTGGGCATCATTAAGTGTCCTACTTGAATAGTAGATTACATGATCCTTGTTATCTATGTGTTGTCCTAAGATAGCGCCTATGACAAAATCAGAAGCGTCACACATAATCTCAAATGGTTTGGACCAATTCGGGACAGAAATAATTGGCGCAGAGATAAGTTTCATTTTGAGCTTTTCTCATGCGTTAAGACATTCATCATTGAAGATAAAGAGCACGTCTTTAGCTAAGAGGCTTGTTAAGGGTGTAGCAATTTTGTCAAAATCCTTAATGAACTTACGGTAGGAACCGACGTGTCCTAAGAAGGAAGGATGTCTTTCACACATTGGGTGGGGGAAGCTTGGCTATGACCTCTATCTTTTCCTTGTCTACTTTAGTTCCTTTCCTAGAGATCTCATGACCTAGGAAAATCCCGTGTTGAACCATAAAGTGGCACTTCTTCCAATTCAAGGTAAAATTCTTTTTTATGCATCGTTTGAGCACAAGTCTAGATGATGGAGGCATTGGTCGAAAGAGTCACCATAAACGGAGAAACCATCCATGAATATCTCTAAGAAACGGTCGACCATGTCAGAGAATAAACTTAACATGCAACGTTGAAATGTCGCGGGGGCGTTGCATAAACCGAAAGGCATTCGGCGATAAGTAAAAGTCCCAAATGGACAAGTGAATGTTGTTTTTCTTGGTCCTCCCGAGCTATGGGGATTTGGTTATACCCTAAGCAACCATCAAGAAACAGTAATACTCATGGCCAGCTAATCGTTCAAGCATTTGGTCGATAAATGAAAGAGGAAAATGGTCTTTGTGGGTGCTAGCATTTAACTTACGATAGTCAATGCAAACTTGAATCTTTGTAAGGAGTCTTGTTTGAACTAACTCTTGTTTGTCATTTTCTACCACTATAAAACCGGAATTCTTAAGTACCGCGTGGACTGGACTGGCCCATTGGCTATCAGAAATGGGATAAATTATCCCATTAGCTAAAAGTTTCACGATTTTACTCGTATCGCTTCTTGCTTGATATGATTCAACCTACACTGCGGTTCCCTTTTTGGTTTTGTCTCTTCATTTAGATGGATTCGGTGTTGAACTATAGCTGGACTTAATTCCTTAATGTCAGTCATTGTCCAACTAATGGCTTTCTCATGCTTCCTAAGGATTTTCGTAAGGTCTTCCTCTTTCCTATTAGTTAAGTTGGATGCAACTATAACTGGTAGAGTATCTTGTTCACCTAGGTAGGCGTACTTGAGATGCTTGGGCAAGATTTTACCTCTATGGAAGGTGATGACCCGAAAGGTAGAGGATAAGACTTATTGGCTCCTGATCTAATGAACTTAGGCTTGATTCCCACTCAATCGTAGAATTAACCATCTCGTCAAGGCTGAAATCCTTGGATTCCAACTCAGTATTACACCTTGCTTTCAGTTCTATCTCCTCCCTATGCTCACTAGTCAAATTTTCAATTAAATTGACCTCACAGGGTTGGTCGTTCATGTCATAGGGGTATTTATCTAAGTTGAAAACATTGACTTTCTTAGTCATATCACCAAAAGTCAATCTCATGAATCCGTTTCTACAATTTATGATTGCATTAGCAGTTGCGAGAAACGAGCATCCTAAGATGATGGGAGTCTAGGACCTAGGATTAGACACAAGTTGTGTCTCTAAAATAATGAAACCTAATGGGTAAATGAATTCTCCTACATGTATAAGGAAATCGTTGATCTCTCCCTTTGGAACCTTAATTGATCGATCAGCTAACTGGATCGTAACTTAAGTTGGCTGAGTTCGCCTAACCCAAGTTGTTGATATACAAAAAAGGGAAGCAAATTAATGCTAGCTCCTAGATCGATAGTGCTCTACTAATTTTAGCTTGACCTATTGTGGAAGAATTGGTAGGGCAACCAGGGTCTTTGTACTTGACTGGGATCTGATTGGACAATAGCTCACTAATGTTAGTAGCTAGAAAAAACTTCTTAGGCACATTTGTCTATCTTTTCTTGGTGCACATGTCCTTAAAGAATTTGGCATAATTAGGGACATGTTGGATTGTATCAAGAAGTGGTATATTAAGCCTAACTTGATTAAACACCTCGAGCATTTTCTCCATATGTTCATTATTATTACTCCTAAGCCTATTTGAAAATGGAGCTATAGGTTGGTACACTTGTTTTGCTGACATCAACTTCAGTTTCTTTGGAGTTTTGTGGAGGTGGAGTGGAACTAGATGGAGTGAACGTTTGAGCTGGGTCTAGTGGCATGGATACTTGATTATCAACTTGTTTCTCTGACCTCAACGTATGAACCAAGTTACACTGGTTTGGGTCTTGAGCCTCATTAGCTTACCTAATATTCCTAGGGTTTGGCAATGGTTGACTTGGTAGAGTTTTCTTTTATCTTTCTTGTTGACTCAGTTGCATTTCTATCCTAGTCATGACTTGAGCTAGTGTCTCTTGGCTCTTAACTAGAGTGTCTACCTTTCTTTCTATGTTGAAGAGTCTTGTTTCCATATGTGAATTTTGGAAAGAGGGCGGAGTCCTTTGGTTGGAGAAATTTTGCTGATAAGGAGATTATTAAAAATTGTTAGAGAATTTGGGCCTTATTTGATCATTGTTGTTTGGGCCCCATAAGAAATTTGGGTGATTTCTCTAACGGGGATTATAGATGGATGAATATGGATTGTTAGCGGGCCTTGTGAAGGCTGCATTCATATGTTCAAGGCAACGTTTGATGAGCTAAAAAGACTAGACATTCCTCGAATTCATGGCTTAATAAGTGCAACCCGCCGAAGGTGTTGGGCTGACTTGGTTCACTGAGACTGGCTCTTTAGTTTCTAGAGCTTCTAATCTTCGCATCACAGCAGCTAGTTTAGCTTCAGTAGCTATGTTTGCCTCAATGGAATGGGCACCTCCTTTAGAAGAGTTAGGGTCGTTAGTCCTAAATTTTTTTAGAGTTGGTTCCCATTGGATGGTCTTATCAGCCAAGTCTTCATATAATAACCATCCTTTATCTTCGTTTTTTTTTCAAAAATCCTCCTTGGCACATAGATTCTAATATAGCGTTCGTTTGATATTTTAATCCATCATAAAGAGATTGACAAAGTCGTCATTTTTCTATCCCATGGTGAGGGCATTGGGCAAGAAGGTCCTTAAAGCATTCAAAATTTCATTAGTTGTTTGCTTAAACTGCAAGATGCTTTTCCTAATTTTCGCAGTCTTGTGAACGGGATAGAACTTCTTCAAGAAGGCTTTGATGAAATTATCCCATGATGATATGGAATCGACTTCTAGACTGTAGAGCTATTCTTTGCTAAGTCTTTCAAAGAGAATGGGACAAAATGTAATTTAATGGCATCTACTCCTAAGCAGGGTATTTTCATCATTAGACATACTTCCTCAAATTCCCTTATGAAAAAGTATGCATCCTCGGATTCAAATCCATGAAACTTAAAAGAGTATTGATGTATTGTGGTGTCAGCTCAAATTGGTTGTCTCCCACATCGGGAAGTTGAATGCAAGATGGAAGAGAGATCCTGATAGGATAGATACTATCTTGCAGTGATTGTGGTTATGCCATGTGTGAATCGAGTTTTATTCGGGTGGTGAACTGTTCCTAATTAGTCTAGATGTGACTGGGTCTCTCGACCAAGCTGACATGCACAGTTAAATAAGCAAGTTCACCCAATCAATCAAGAAAAAAGAAAAATCAAAAATCCTAATCTAGGCTAAGACTGGACCTAGACGACTCCTAACTTTAGACTGTCTTTAGGGGGTATATTGCCGACCTTAACCACAAGTTAATAGGCCAGGTAAGTTGCAAGATCGGTAGGAGCTATCCATTAAAAACGAGCCTAATTATGCCAAACCATTAACCTTCAGGGTTTCGCCCCTCAATCCCCAACCTTAGACACAAATTTAGCAAGAGTTATTTTCGAACAACTTCCTCCTTCAGTCAATCTCTTAATGAGTCTGAGTTAACCTAAGGCCAATATCTAGTCAATTTTTATTTTAGAGTTAGGGTTGTGACTGTAACGAAGATGATTTGTAGGCCAAGGAAGGGTAATGACGTTCCCACCTTATCTTATTTATGAGTTTTGCCCTTAAAGTGATTTAGTGCATGTGTAAAGCAATAGACAAGAATCACTCAAAAGCAGTAAATCAGCCAATGGTACTTCCTAGTCTATATGCAATGCGAACGTACCTTGTCGTCAGCACTCTTCAACAGAAATTAAGGAATTTTAAATAGACACGTGCCTATGATGCAAGAGTCTAATTTTTTTTAATTAGTCAACTAATAGGTTACTATTAATTAACTAGCAGTATACAGGGTGATCACAGAGAAAAATTATTAAAGTAGTAAAGAGGACTTTGTAATTTGCAGCAACCTGCAAAAGATCAATTAGTAGTGATCTACTAATGTCGCGGAAACGCTACAATTGCCGTGTTTGCGTGACTGTTTAGTAGGCTCTATTGCTCTGTCATCTAGGGCAGAGGCACAAAGTAGCTATATGTCCATGACTGCAGCTAGTTTTTCAGTTTTTTGATCCTGCAAACAAAAAAAATAATTAGTTTTAGAGAATATCGTGCTATTCCCTCCCTAGCAGCGGCGCCAAAATTTTGATTGAGAAGGGAAAATAACAAAGAAAGAGTTAAATTCAGAAAGTTCTTAGTCTCTTCTCAATGTAACCGTGTAGCAAGGGCTAGACGGGTCGATCCACCAAGAAGGATGCGATGAAAGCTTTTCTGAACGAATTCTCTAACAATCAGCTTGTAAAATAAAGAATTATGATTGTAAGCAAATATTTTAAATAGAAAGAACAAGCATAGCCAACTAATCATCTACCACAACCAAGCACTAGTCTATCAAGAATAAATATCATGTTGAACCTATAGAGATTAACCCTAGATTGTTGCTTCAAATCCAAGAAAGAAAAGTAAGAAAGAGATTAAACCCTGTTCAGAGTATGTAGATAAAACTAAGCATTGGTTTATCAAAGTCCCAAAATATAATTTAAGAAAAGCAGTCTTAACTTAATGTTAAACCATCAATACCTCTAAGTATAACCAAGAATAATTAATAAATAGTATACCCTAACCTAGTTTAACTCAATTCATGACTAATCTTTAAGACTTATTTACTTACCCTAGGGTTTTTAATATGCATAGAGTTCAATCAATTTATCTTCATAGATCTAGGTTTTAGTTAGTAGAGAGATTAGCAAGCTACTAAGGAATTAGTTACACATAATTATGGTGGAATTTAGCATGATATTTAAAGATTGTATAAAAGAGATGAAACTAGAATAAAAGAGACGCAAATTAAAATATCAAAGAGATTGAAAAGAATAATGACCTTTTATTGAATTTGTCACCAACTCAGTACAAAGCCTTCTCCTTTATTCAACTCTTCTTTAAAGAAAAAATAGAAAAATACAAGTAAATTCGGAAAGAAAGAGGATCTAAAGGAAACCATAGACTTGAGCTTCTGAGATCTGCCCCTCCTCTGTTTCTCTACAGGGGTATTTATAAGAGATTTGAGACGTAGAATCCTAGTACAACTCTACATGAAAATGCGTCGCCAATTGTCTCTATAGTGCCGCGAAAACGCGGCTTTTACCGTGTTTTTGTAGCAAAAGCGTGGCCAATGGCCACACGCTTTCTCACGTAGCCTCCTCTAGTCCGTCCATCTGGAAATCTATCCTTAGATTGTGATTTTAGGCTCAAAATTTTGAAATGCGATGATCTCTTTAAATGACTTGGAGGCCAAGCTATCTCCAAATCCGAATCAAATTCAGATTTTCTCCCCTTTATCTTTATCTTGTAGTGCAAGCAACCAGGTTCAAATAGAAGTCCACCTCTGTCTTTAATTAGAATTAGGATTCATCTTGTTCTATCCTTCTCCTCCTTCCTTCTCCTCCTTTAGATAAATCCAAATTTGAGAATAGATAGAAAAGTTGATTCCTGTATCTTTCCTAATTACTCTTTATTTTCATATTTCTTGTGGGCTTTTGGCTTCTTTTGGGCTTTCTCTTAGACTTTCTTGGATCTTGGAGGCCTGCATATTACTAAACAATAAATGAATTAAATAGTAATATTTTATAAAAATTAAGTATGAAAATGTGAATGAAAATATGCATTTTTGATAACCAATCACATCGCTATCCAATCTGATCAAGATCATCATACACTCTCAAGAAAACCCTTAAGTTCAATGCAAGATCTAGAAATCCAAGTAACTAGTCAATTAGATATATATATACATGTACCAGGTCAGGTCAAACCAAACTACACCTACTCCTCATCCCAAGATCAACTCCAACTCAATCGAGTCTACTGACAAGTCTAAGTCAAAGATCTCATTCTTTTAATAAAGAATCTCCAAATCAATCATCAATATCTAACTAAACTCTCACATGTTTTACCATCAATATGAATAATCAAATCTACTGATAATGTCACTCAGATATTCACCCATATAACTTCCATCATGAACCAGTTAAATCTAAGATCTAAATCTGATTATAGTTTAAGTTACATCACTAATAGTTCCAATCTCAATAAAGATCTTAACTAAGGAGTGGGATATCCTAAAGCTACATGAAATCTAAAAAGTCTCTGTACTCAAATCTTGATATCAATAAACATCATTACTCAAATATTTATCAGTGAATATATCCAAATAAAATACTTGTAACTAATAACCCAAAATCAGTATTATATGGTAGATCAAAATCATGGTAAGGCATTATCCCGTATGATCAGAACTCAACTATTATTGATCTCATCTAAATGCGAATCAAGATCTAATGTAAATCTCAAGTTGAACTCTAGGTCTATATATAAATCCAAGCATCAAGATAAATCAATCTTAAGGTAACATCTTATTTAATCCGTCCTCATTGTCTAAGTGAATTCCCGTCTGAAATATCATCAAAAACAAATGTCCGATAATTACCTCAAGTGAATATACTATTTATCTACAAATATGAACATTTAACCTCAATCACGAATCAATCGACCTAAAGATCAATCAATTATATTTCTAAGATTTCTCACAACTAGGTCAATTGTAAGATCGAATCAGGTCTAAGGTATACTACAACTAATCATGAATCAACAGTGGTAGACGACTATACCTGAAATGACATGAATCAACTAAAATAATAAATAGTGTTAGCACTCAACAATGTCTCATGAAGGAATATAGGTAAACATACTGGTATAATATATCAGATGGTCACATGAAATGATACAAGTAAGTGACAAATAGCTATTGACAATGGTAAACAAGAGAATATATGAGAATAAACACTCACAAATATCATCTCAGTAAATTTTAGTAGCAAAGTTTGAATCAGTATCACGCAGTGAACATGTAGATTTGTTACTAAGAACAATGAACTTTAGTAAATGCAGGAATAGATAAATATATTACAAGAAGTATATGTAAGTAATTTATGAAAACTATAAAATTTCTAAATACTAAAAAACTAGCTTAATCATTTAAATCACCTTTATAGCATAATTACATAACTAAATGAAATCATTTATCACAAAATTCTTATTTAACTGAAGGAGAAAAAAGAACACTCACCTGAACTTGATCACAAGTCCAAAGCACTGAAATGCTAAGATCCCGATAAATCTACATAGTTCATTATAATAGAAATTGTTAAATTTTTTTTAAAAGGATGTTCTACTTGGGAGTTATAAGGAGTTTTAATCTTGATTAATTAGTTTGGGGGTGGGAAATATGGTTCTCTAGATTACATGAGTTAGTAGATTTAATTTAAACCAATTTATAATTTTTGTTGGATTTTTAAGGCTTTAAAATATAAAATCCTTAACGGGTCTGAATCTACATTCAGGAAAAATAACTTTAAAGTGGGTTATTTGATTTAATTTATGTTGTTGTTCCTCTAAATTTTTTATTATAGATTATAGAAGTGTTGTAGGCTGTTATTCATATTTTTATCCATTTTTTGGTATTTTTAAATAATTATTTTAATTAGTTTCCTACAGGTTAACGGGTCTGGATCTTGGGTTCTGCTATCTGTGGGTCTGGGTCCAAGAGATGCAGCCCATACAGAGTTGGCTAGACTGCAGACCAGTGGACCTTGTAGTTTTATTTTATCCTTTTTTTTATTTCTTAAATTTTCATATAAATAAATTTCTATAATTAATTAGTGTATTAGTATATCCCTATATTTTTTAAATTAATTTATTTTATTTTTTGGTTTATGGATATGGTTGGCTATCGGGTTTGGTTTGGGCCAAAAAAAAAATAAAGAAAAAATTAGAAAAAATAGGAGAAGAGGAGTGAGCTCACTTATACACATACAAGATACAAAATAATTGTAATAACATTACCTCTTAATAAAAATCATAATAATTTATGACAATAGTAATTAATAACAATTAGTAATTGTAACTCACATAATAATAAATAATAATAAATAAATGTACATGTACATATTAAAATACTAGTATATTTTATTTAAACACTGTATTTCAAAATAGGGATATTACACTATCTTTAATTCTTCTAATGGCTAATCTTCTTCTGCTTTTGGTTTGTACAACATGTCCCAAGCCCAAGAGCATGCATCTTGCGTCTCCAAAGGAAATTAGCAAACATGCTTTCAAGTGATGTAGTGACAGAAACAGGGAATTTAAATGATAATATCCAGTATTGTATGGTCCCTAGTAGCATTGTTTTAATTAGCTCAACTCTCCCTGAGAAATATAATGTAGAAGCCATCCATCCTTTAATCCTTTCTCTACACAATAAGTTCTGAATAGTTCCTTGCTTTAAGATAATCAACAAAGAGAGGTATCCCAGATACCTAGAAGGCATTTTTACTTCTGCAATGCCAATGGCTTCCTTCAATAGAGTTCTTTATTGTGGCAATCCTTTGGTAAAAAAAGATTTTACTTTTTGCTTTGTTTGCATTTAGACAAGGGTTAGAAGCTAGTTTTCCAAACAGATTATCAATAGCTTGAAGTGAGCCTGCATTTCCCTTAGAGAAAATGAGCATATCATCAGCATATGGTAAGTGTGTTACCCCTTGGTTGCCTCCTCTTCTAACAGGCTTGTGGCTCCACATGCCAAGGCCAACTCCATATGAATGGAGAAGAATTCCATTACCATCACAAAAATATAAGGTGATAGGAAATCTCCTTGTTTCATCCCCTATTACTTGAGAAAAAAACCTGCTGGGCTTCCATTCATTATGATAGAAAAGGTTGGGGAATCAATGCACTCTCTGATTCCTGAGATCCTTCTTGTAGAGAAACCCATACAATTCATAATGTAGCAAATAAAATGTCTATTTATACTATCAAAAGCCTTCTGTAAATCTACTTTGAGGCAAACTTTGGATATGTTTTTCTTCTTGAAATCTCTTACTAGTTCATGAGCTAGCAACGTACAATCATTGATACTTCTCCCTTGCAAGAAAGCATTTGATTTTCTGAATATATGTACATAGATAGATAGATAGAAGAGAGAGAGAGAGAAGAGAGAGAGAGAGAGAGACTTGTGTAGTTTCGGAAGGATTCGAGCTCGAATCCTTCCCACTCAAATACCAACATCTGACATTCAAATACAAGATCCACTCCGTTGAAGTTAATCTATATTATTTAAAGTAACTAAAAATAAAAATCAAGTGTTTTGAATACTTTTTTTTCCATCCATTAAGTGGCGCAAAATGGCCAGCCGAAAAGTAGTGAGTTAGTTAGATCTATGTCTTTAGTCATACAAATTCTCGATCCGGCCATTTAATCCTGATCTAAACATTTAAAAAACCGCTACAAACCAGTTTTTGTTAAGTTTCAAATGTTCTACTAGGCCGTCCGTTTTTCTCCTACTTGATGCATTAGGAAAAAGTATTTAAAATACTTGATTTTTGCTTTATAGATACTTGAAATAAAATAGATCAACTTCAACGGAATTGATCTTGTATTCGGATGATGTATGGTTGTATTTGAGTGAAAAAGATTCGGCTTGAATCCTTCTAGAACTACACAAGTCTATCTCATATATGATTGGAGCTCTTAACTTTAAGTCAAGAGAGTCAATGCTACACTTCTATTTAAAAATACACGCACAAGAAAAGAAACAATATTGGGACCACTTTTGTTTAAAAGTACCTACTCAAAAAAAAATAGACACAATCTTAGGATCTACTGCTAGTTCTAGCTAAGCTAAGATTGTTTAGAAATCCATCCGTTTCCATCAGCAAAATGCACAAAGTTCATAAAGGGCCACTCGGTGTTTTCTTCATAAAAAGGGATCATATGAGCTTTTTCCTCAGCCCATGAAGAAAAGTGGACCTCTTCACAGTAACCAGAAAACCATGAACTGTGAAATTTTAGTTTTAGTAGAGAACTACGTATGAAGGTATTGAAACATTATGACTTATGAAACGACAGTACATGATTTAGGAAAAATGCATCCATTCAAGTGTACCAACTTGAGAATTTTTGGGTCTAAAAGTACAGAAATACATACATTGCCTGCACATAGCAAGAAAACTATGAAATATCTTCGAGCAATAACAGAGTTTAAACGATAAACCAGAGCTGCAGAGACTTCGGTTATAAGTCCCACGTTCAAGACCAGGCTAGAATTTTGCTCAAAAAAGATGAAAAAGATGAGAATTTATATTCATGAAAGAGAGAACATGACTTTCACTGGGAAAATAGCAAACATTCTGTACATCATGTCACAGAATAAGCGCCTTTTATTGTATAAGGGAATCAGAAAACCCTAAAACATAATAAATGTTGCCCCTCAACAAGAGAAACCCAGAATACCTGAATCACTCACCAAAATCACCTGTGAAGTTAAAAGTAGCACAGATTTTTTTTTTATTTATGAATTTAGCTCCCTTCCCTCACCCCAAACATATACACAGCCCAAACTGTTTATGTACAAACCTTAGCATTCAATCTTGTTCATGTAACTTGAGAACCAGCTATCTTCAAGACCCATATAAATTAGCCGAATATTTTGAAGCATTCTCATGCATTCCACATAAGGACACCATAATAAATCTCATAAAAGTGTCGAAGATGCTATTGGTTCCAAGATCTGACAAATGGTTTCCTAATAGAGTCTTGCAGATTGGAACTCTGATGTGGTTGGTAATTCATCCATGGAACATTTAAGCTTGCCGCGTTAACAGCAGCTGCTTCATGGCTACTTGAACTCTTGAACTGATGAGGGACATAGCCATAAACACTATCATTGCTGGGATCAAAATTCTTTGCTTCCATAAATTGTTCAGTGTCTGTTTTGCTATACTGCGACTGTGACGGCATATTTCTGCAAGCTGATAAAACACTGAATAGGCTCCCATCAGAATTACCAGTGTCTCCCAAGCAGTGCACTGCACTACTGGATGGCTCGATTCCAGGCCAATAATCATTACGAGTGTGGTGGTCATTTGGCAACCAGTTGCGTTCTACTAGATCACCATTTGCTGAAGAAAAATGTTCCTGACTGGATACCTTCCTTGGAATCGATACTCTTGTTCATCAGTTGATGCATGTAGAGATGATCTTTCTCCCTAACATGCCTCTGCTCAAGTAAACTTTGTTGCTCCTGAAACTGGTGAGGAAACTGCATAGCTTCTGACAAGCTCCCATTTGCCATCAAGAACTGCAGTCCAGGTGTTTCAAGTGGTCCATGTGCTCATGTGAAGGATATGACAACATCTCAGGGCCCTTTGTAAAGGATGGGAGAAGAGTGTCTTGGCCATGGCTAGAATATAAAGAAAACAAAGAGGCATCATCAGATTCTCCACCATCTTGCTCAACGTCTCTTTCTAAATCAATCAGGGAGCTCGGTGTTCGTCAACAGGCTCAGGCTTCCTGAGGGATAAATCTCCAGAACTGCATCTTGTGCCGTCGACAGCTTGCCAAATTCCTTTAACCGGTGACTTTGAAGCCTTTGGATGTACAAGACCCTCCACAAGATTCTCTTTCCTATTGAACTGCGAGATAACTGGAGGATTATCTCCAAGGATAAGTACATCTTGGCCTACAGCCTCCTTATCTAAAGCCTTAGGGCTCAGCTCCTGATGACTATTGAGAGACGGAATGCGCTCCAGCTGATGACCATGATCAGAGTTAATAGAAGCAGAGATAACATCTTCTTGAACAAGTATATCAACTGGATCATGTCCAGATTCTCCACCTTCTGTCTTCTCTGGTGGTGGGATCTTAGAATTTTGTGTCTCAATCTGATACTGAGAAGATTAGATTATCATTTTTACTAGATAGAAAAATAGCTCATCCCACATTAAATGGAAAAAAGTGAGAGCAATAAACAAAAACACCTACAGAAGCCATGAGAAAGAACATACAACAGGCTTGTAAAATATCTTTGATAAAAGCAAGATTGGATTCATCCCGTGTGTAAACATAAAGAGACTAGCACAGATTATGTGTTCATACAAATTGTTTGTTAGTATGAAACTTTAAGTCAAATTTTCCTTATTTCCCAGCTCTAGACTTAGCTCAGATTGCTTGATATACATAATTGGCCCACAACCAATTTGTTTTGGTATAGTGGTTATTGTGAATGGTTTCAGAGCATTAGGTTTCAAGTTTCAAGAGGAGGTGGTTGCCTCAGTCCTTGACAATTTAAAACATGTTTATTACCCAAGTTATTGTTCCTTTCCAAGTGTGTCATCTTTATGCTAGAGGCATTTCCACATGGCCCAGACGCCCATAGAGGGAGCGCTAAATGTTAAGATTGCCTGATATATTTTCCCCATAATCCATTAGCTTGAGCTTTTGTATAAAGTGGTTGTCTGAGAATACCCAACACCAAATTCCAATAGTGGGGAAATTTATACAAAACAGTTCATCAGAATACACAAGTGAAGAATTTCCCATAACTTCTGAAGGTGTTACATTTTATTTACATTCCACACCTTCGTTATGCACAATTTGAACACGGAAAAATATGCTCTTGAATGCAATTAGCAACTCAGCAAAAATTAAAGCTCCTTCTCTGGGTAATTAATTGGATATCTTTTCAAATTGCACAAAAATTTAAGTATCTACCCAAACAATGATGCACGCCTTTATTTCTAGAAGTTACTTCTCCGTTCAATATATCCTTGTTCTATTTGCTATCAAAACATGCTTCAATCTTCTTTACCTACAGATGGAGATTCGCGTCTATGTTTGGCCCATGCTTCAATTTTCAGTTTCCATTAATCATCCATACATAAACTTCCATATATCAGTAAAGTTCCTTTCATTAAATGTGAGGTATATTCACAAACATTTCCATGTAAACTCTGAATCGGTAATGCAATCGTAAACCAAAAGTTTTACGCAGACAATCAGAAATTCAAGCAAACTATATTTAGCCCTCAAAATAATCCTCTTACTACATTCTTTCCTATAACAGAAAAAAAATAAATAGGTATATGTTATACTAAACTAGCTGAATGAGAAAGGGACAACTTTCAACTTCAGAAACATTGAATAACAATGTGTTGGCTGCCAGCAACTCAGGCCCCAACCTGAAACCCAGTGAGACCAATATTTCAATTTCAGGTTTTGGGCATTTAAAAAGGTTGCTTTGGCAAGCCGAAACCTCGGTTCCTCAAGTTGGGCCCATGTTGACACATAGGAAAGGGACAAGATGTTCCACTCATTCTTTGATGAAACCCGTTAAATCCCTTCTTTTATTGAGTTCAGAAAGAAAGGCTTAGAGGGTTTATAAGTTTCTGCATTTCATCCCAAGATTGAACTTCAAAAATAATGAAAACCTCTTCTATAAAACTCAACAAAATGTAGTTTATTTACGCCAAGTCAACTATGCTGTGTTGTTTATTGGGACAAATGGCTTAGTTGTTGTGTTGAACTATGCTGTGTTGTTTCTCCTGTATAGGTTTCAAAGTTCCAAACACAATTTGATACTGTAAACAATGGCTCAGTTTCATTAAACATTTTGAAATCTGCAATTTCCAGGTGTCAGAGATTTATGCGGTCACGCCAAAGACGGGCATAGCAAAAAAAAATAGAAATTTGGTTTCGTCAATGCAAACTTTTTTAATACATAAAGCATAACATTTCCATGAAGTCGTTTGCGTGTCGGCACATATATGGAACACAATTTTGGATGCTAACTAGATATGATGATGTACTCAATTTTATGATATCCTCTAATTTGAGACCCTTTCTTGATATTCAACAAAATTACTAAACTTCTAAAGCACTATCTTTGCATGCATTTTTCTTTGTTCTTTTTTTAAGAGAATAGGTCGTAGCATTGTGCAAGGAAGAATTAAACCATAGACCTCTTGCCCGATGGCACTTGAAAGAGGCCCGGATTTAAATGATTTTGAAAGAGATTCAATGATCTCCAATCAAAGTCAGCAATTTTCAACAAAACTTCAATGACTTTGAATTGATTTTGACAACCTGATAACCTCTTAACCATGATTCGAAGTCTCGAAACTGAAATCGGAATCGGCCGACAGTTTTACATATCGGATTCGGCCATATCACCTATTTCATGTCGGTGATATTGGTCTTGGTCAAAAAAAGTAAAAAATAAAAATAAAAAATCTTTAAATCAGATAATTAGTAGCATTTTGACATATATTTTTAGAATAATTGATTAAATTCGAATCACATTTGGACAATACATTACAATACAAAGCATTTGGTGCAAACACATAAGTTACTCGGGGTATTTACAAAGACAATACGATACAATCAATCTAACCAATTAATTATATTCTACTTAATTATATTCATGACAACCACTTTCTAACATTTCCTAAACCTAATTAGTTAATATATTCATGGCAATCATTTCGTAACAAAAATTTAACAAACAATAACTAACAAACTAATGTATAAGTAATTGAACAAACTAATTATGCATTCTACTTAGTTATATTCATAACAACTATTTTCTAACATTTCCTAAATATTAATTACTTATATCGGAGACAACAAATTATTGTTGATTTTCAACCCATTTTTAATATTTTTTTCTAACAATTCAAGTTTTAATTAATCTAACAAATTATTCCTCTAGTTAGTTATCAATTTTTATTTTCTCAAAATTTTCTCTTTCGGGGACTGTTGGCAAGAAAGAGGAGTATTATAATCTTCAGAAAGAGTAAGCATAAGATTTCTCTCAGGCTCGGGAATAATTATTATACCAACGAGGCATCAAAAGAGATAAGATTTTGACACCATTGCCTTGTGGTATCAAATTAAGAGACCAATGGAATCCAAACAACACTTCGGAGTCATCGTTAATTAATCAAAATTTTACACTTCAGAATCAAGAAGATACTATTGAAATGCTTTAGTTGGCAATAGTTGTGTTGGAATAGGCCGGATTCAGAAAATAATCAACCGAGGTCGGACGATTCTGATTAATTCTAATTGATTTTGACCAATTTCGGCTGATTGCGATTAAATACCACTGGTTCTATCTCGCTGTCGACAGATTTTGATACGATTCGGCAAATTCATATTGAAATCGGTTGATTCTTTGAATCATACTCTTAACAAAATTATGCAATTTGACGAATTCCCGCAACCTCTTAATTCTTGCAGCTCTTAATAGAATAATGCAATTCCTAACAAACTCCATAGATCTCAAATTGATTTTGACGATCTCCGATTAAACTCTGAAATTAACTTTGCAATTTCCAACAATTCACAGTTTCAAGCTAAGTCCGGAGATCTCAGATCAAATTATGCAGTTTCAAATAGAATCAGACAACATCAAACTGATTCTAGCGATCTCAAAACAAATAGTACACTTTTGAACAGATTTGGTGACTTCTAATTTGATCTGACGATCTCGAATAAGATCCAACTGAGAATATAAATACCCTCCTGTTGAGATAAGGCAATGGTTTGACGAGAGCAATGGATCCTTAGCCAAAGTCCTATAATGTCCCTGATTGGACCCCATTAGTTCTCTGGTCAAGAGAGCAAATAGTTTGCCGTCGAGCCTCGTCGAGGATTGATACGTTTCTGCAACAAGATGCTTCTCTCATTTTCTCAACCTTTTAGGAGAGAAAGCATGAAGAAAAAATTTTAAGTCAATTTTCTATTACTTTCTCTCACTTTCTTTTTCCCTTTGTTTTTCAGTGCAGCCAAACAACGGAAAATTATTGTCTCTCTTTTCCTTCACTTTCTTTCAAGCCAAACATAGCCTTAGAGAATGCTCCAGGGAGAGGGGGTTGATATACTCCTATTATAGACACTCTGTATAGCTGGGAGTTTCAGATGTTGACAAGGCAGGGTCACCATTTGAGGAGCAATTTGCTACAGAATATTGAGTACTTATTGAAGGTAACCTTGTGTGAGGTTTTTGTTCATATCAAGTGTAGAACCAGAATACACAGAATGGCTAATACCATAGGTGAGTTAATATGGATACAACTTCTTGTGAGCTTGGTTATGTATCTTCCCACCCTATGAGATTATATTGTGACAATCATGCAATTATCTACATTGCATCTAATCCGATATTTCATGAGAAAACTGAATACATCGAGGTGGATTGTTTTGCAAGAAAGTAGATGATGAGAAGACTAGTGGAGTAAGATATGTGAAATATATTAATCAATTGGCGGACTTATTTAAAAAATTACTTCGTAGGGTTTAGTTATTTGTAGCAAGCTGGGCATGCATGAGTTACATATTACTTCTTTATAGGGAAGGGAGTGTTCAGGAATAAACGGAAAGTGACGAGGTTATTAGTAAATGTGAAACCATTAATATATAATAAATCGAGAGAAGAGAATTATTAATTCCTTTCTTCCAAATCTCTCTCATTCTCTCTCTAAAAACCCTAACCCCATCTTCAACCACAAATTGACCCAAAGATTTGGGATAAAGGTGTCATAGCACACAAAACAAGTGATTTTTTTTTTTAAATACATAAAAAGAATTAATTCTTCTGCATATGGCACCACAACCTAAAATATAACTACGATGTGACCTTCCAATGAAAATTTCTGAACAAACACCCATATCTAAAATTAGAATAACTTAGTATAACACATACAAAAGCCAAAGCATCTTACACGCAAAATGAAATGTGTAAGTTTTACACGAACCAACACTCCTAAAAATTTCATTAGTCCAAATTGGGATATAATATGCAAATTAATTTGAAGTTTGTGCATCTCCCGCTAGTTGCATGCAATCCCAGGAAAATAATGTAATACAATAAATTCACACAATTACATTTACCACAGTCAAAACTTAAGTCTTGCATATATATTCCTAAAACTTATGTTTTTTGACCAATATACTTTTATAAAATTAAAACTTTAAAATAAAATGAATGACATCTTTGTTTGTCATGTACATACTTATAAATCATTTACATAAATAAAGTGTCCTAATTTGCCCACAAACCCACAATGCATGTTGTTTGCATGTAAATGTTTCTTTATTTCAACTATAATCTATTACCAAATCTATCTGTGGTGCATGTTACATGGTTAATGTTCTATTGCATTGCCAATAATCTAGTGTGCGTAACGAGGAGACGACGATAACGACTACTACTACTATAATCATTAAGTTTATCTTGTCACGTCCACAACTTAATGTAATGCACAGAATGACAAAAATATATTGCAGTCAAAAGCATTCTGTACTGAAACCGGAATCATGCCCATAAAGAATGTCAGATGAACTTCAATTTTAGATGGAAGGCATAAGCAAACCTTGTCAACTGTAAATTTTCTTTTTTCTGAAAACTCTTGCTCCAAACTTTTCTTAAATTGTTCTCTGTGCAACTTCCTTTCTTTGCGTGCCTCGGACGCCATTGGAAGATCTCTATTCACTACTTGCAACCTGTACACAGCATTAATAAATATTAAGAACTCTATAATCCCACATGATGTAATTCATAATTGCAGAGGACATACTAACCAATGCTCATGTAACCTATTTTTTCCTCCTCTTCAAGTGCTTCATATGGATGTACTTGAAAGCTGTTAATATCACCAAGGAGATGGCTAAGAGTCTTGGATTGAATCCCGTCTCCAGAATGCTTTAAATTTATAATAGCCTCATGCTGCTTTTTACTTATCTGAAATGTTTAAAGAGAAATGATAAATATAATTCAAAGTAACAAGCATCACAAGTACACCAAAGCTTTGTAACTCTCAATACGCAGTGCTAAAAGAAACAATGATGCAAGGTGTTAAACATTTGACACCTCTTGCCACATTTAGGAGAAGGCTAGAAAGTTAATTTGTCAGTACCTTAGACTAGCTATTTCAAGTAAATAAAGATATAGAGCTAACTTAAAGTCTTTTGTGTACATATTAATCTTAAAGGCATCATTTATCATGAACTAGAGATTAAAAAGCATAATGAAAGAAACACCTTTGTAGGATGGGGCATCAGCAGCAAATAACCTACACACGCTGCAACTTATGTGCCTTTGCCTCTGGTCTTAAAAAACACAATCTAAAGCTATTTATCCATATTAGTACAATGTCAGTGTTATTTAGAGAATTTTACTCTGCGCTGAGATAAGTCAAATTTATTAACTTTGTTTATACATAAATATATAACTATCAAATTAATTCAAATAAATATACAAAAATGTATAAACAATTTCATTGGAAATAACTTTGTTTATATACTATGAAATATTTTGAAAGAGATAAAAAAGAGTTTGGAAATATACTTTGTTTATATACTATGAAATAATTGAAAGAGATAGAAATGGTTTGGAAGTCAGTTTTTTTCTATATACTATGAAATAGTATACATTGGAAGTAAACTTTGTTTATAAGTAAACTTTGTTTATATACATACAAGGGACAGTCATACTAAGTTTACTTTCAAACTGAAATAGTTTGAAAGAGATAGAATGATGTGAAACGGGAAACCCTGTGATGTTTGATCAGTGATAAGTTTAAATTCGCAATGTTTCACCAAATTAACGATCTTCGGTAGGAAAATAATCTACTGACCTGTTTTAAATATCGGCCAAGTCGGCCGAGATATCGTCCGATATCTCTTTTTTTGCCTGCTATCGATACGATATGGGGAAATCGTTCACCATATCGTTTGCAGCAAAAATGGCCAATATTTGAAATATCGACCGATAAGTCGCCCAATATCGGCAGATAAATCGCCCGATATGGAATAACTTATTTATTGCACGACTGCGTGCAAATGTATATTATTTTTTACCGTATTTTCATGCATATTACATCATTTTTATTAAGTAAATGATATCTATGACACTAAACTAACTTTTAGTTTTCAATATTTTATTATATATAGTGTCTGATATGAACGCCCGATATGCGCTCGTATCCCCGATATCTGATATCCGATATGAAAACCCCCATCCGATACGATCCCGATATCCGATATTTAGAACTTTGACAACTGATAATGTAACAAGATGGATTTAAACAATCAGTGTAGTTGTAATTTAATAAATATTTCAAGTCTGAACAAATCCAAACACATTAGTTGTCTTGAACACTCCTAATTGCAATATCAGATCAACATATTACAAGCATTACTCAGATTCACACGGCTCACAATATAGTGGACAATAGGATATATTGATAATAATTTAGAGAATAAATTATTGTGACAATCTAACTGATAATTTGAGTGTTAAAGGAAAAACTTTACCTACTGATTCTCAGGTAACCGTGTTGTGTTTGTTGTTGAGTTGCCTTGTTGATTCATTGCTTTCTCCAGAAATTAATGTTTTGTTGTGTTGCAGGTTAGCTCGCGGTGCTAGACACTGATGGTTGATCTGCACAGCAGCAGTAGAGTAGCGGAGGAGGACTAGGTAGAGGAGGACGTGCGAGTGGAGATATGGTGGTACAGTTTGCCGGCGGGTTGGTTACTTAGCAATAGCAGCAACTGAACGGTGGCAGGTGAAGTATGGGCTCGCGATCGAGCGCGAGGGGGTTGGCGAGGTCGTTAGGAGAAGAGAGCGGTGGTGGCGCTGTTAATGTTGGGCAAGTACTGAGCTCCAGCGGTGGCGCTCAGGCGTGGTGTCGTGGTCATTTGCAGCGTGGTGAGAGGATGCCGAGGTCGAAGAAGAAGAGGATGGGAGAGGTATTGGGTTGTTGGTGTGGAGCCGTTGGGTTGGGTGGTAGGGTGGTGGTGGTGTTGACAAGAGGAAGAAGATGAGCAGGAAGGAGGGGGTGGCCGAGGGAGGAGGCCGCAGGTGGTGGAGGTAGTGGTTGTTGTTGGTTAAGTCGGCGACGACGTGACAGGGTGAGGAAGTTGAGTTTGTTGATGGATTCTCAGTTGGAGGAGAGAGAAAGAAAGGACATGTTCGTGTGGGTGTCAAGGAGGAAAAGAAAGAGGGAACGTGAGAGGGAAAAGAAAAGTAGGAAGTTGGCAGCTAGGTTTTTTGTGCTAGTTTATTTCTCCTTTTTTGTTTTTTGTTTTTTTTTTTGTAACTGAGGGTTGGATTTAGTGGTTGGGATTTGAGGGATGATTAAGAGTTGAGAATAGGAAAATAAAAGATACTAGGATAATGATTTCACACTCAAAATCCTATTTTGAAAAGGAGTTTCACACTCAATCTCATAATCAAATTTTCAAATAGAAAATTCAACATTTTTCATTAATCAATCTTCATTATTCTTCCAATACAATGCCATATCTTAAATAGGTTAACAGACTCTTGACTTCTCTCCACACATCCGATGTGAGAGTAAATGATTACAAGGCTAAATAAAGAGAGAAAACGAACAAAAGAGAACAACTCTACTTAACATACTAAAGAATTAAAGTACAAACTCCAAACAAAGTAAATAGATTCATGGCACTCCTTGGATGTTTGTATCATAAAATTTAGAACAATGACTATGAACGGAGCAATGTATTAAATATATCATGAAAAGTCTGTGGTGACTGTCGACTGTTCATTTATCCTTGTACCCTTCCATTTTGACTTTTGAATTAAGTTGACTTTTGGGCTGTGTAGACTTACTGGTTAATTGTACGATAGTTTGACTTATATTTACATGACTTTGCTCTGCATTAATAACCAGCTTCTTTGTTGAGCTTGTAAACAACTCATTATAGGCTATCTATCACGGCTTGCACTCATTGACTTTAGAATCACAGTAGCCTCACTCTTCTATTTATTTAATGTCAATTGAGAGAAACAATCACAGTGTCCATTTGTCTCAGAATTAAAAAAGTCAACTATGCTTAGAACAAACTGTTCTATACTTTAAACATCTTATGAAATGCTCATGGGGACAATCAATTATTCATTTTCTTCCCTCTATAAATATCAGGGTCTTTTCTAGAGTTCATTAATAATTATAGGCTTCGACAAGTGCAACAATTAGGGACAAGTGCAACGATTAGTGTTTTTTGAGTTTCACTGCTAGCAGTGTGCTCTGACAAGGGAAACAGCCACCAGGGCGTACATCCAGTCATCGCCGTCTTGATCCAGATTAGGTGGATAGTGGTCGGCGTGAAGCCAGTGTTGGTGGTCACCTCGTTCTCTGTCACCAGCCCAACAGGCTCACTTCATAAATCCTGAAAAGTATGATTGCATCGGGGATTCAGGATATTATACTGTATATTATATGATGATATGAATATATTATTATTGTTATATATTATTTTATTATTCAATTGGTTCCTTTGCATATAAATGTGTGATTTTCCATGAGCATCATTTGGCATAAATTAGTGATTGTTCGATCGGAATATTAATCGATTGCTTTGTACGTTCTTATTTGCTTGCTTCTTGGTACACGGGTGTAGATTGGCGAACGTATCTCTAATTGTTTTAGTAACAGTATGTTTTAGTAATGGTATAATAGTAGAGCAGTTGACGATTCAGTGTAATGTAGTAATAATAAAATTTTGTGATTTAAGAGCATTGTAATGATAAAATTGTATTCTTTATTTGACACTTATGCCCAACCAATGACTGATCTAAAAGCATTTTAATGTTAAAATATAAATATACTCTTATGCCTAGCTACACACTTAGTCTTAGTTTATATGGCCCACAATAGACAGTGTTATTGAGTACTTTAACCATAATTCGATTTATAACATATCCAATGAGCCCTTATGATTTTGTGCACCATTAACGGATTTTAATGTGTTCTATATAGTTACAATGGTGGTGCTCTGACTCTTTGTGTCCAATGTCCGTGGATTTCAGTGTGTTATAGTTTAGAATTAGGGGATTAATAATAATTTTTCAAACTACGGTCCTTGTTAGTTTTCAGATATACAACTTTTTCGAGAGTAATGGTGCATACAAATATCACCTATATTTTATTAATAAAAAGCTTAAAAAATAAATTTTAACTTACAAATCACTTTGATAAAAAATTAAGATGTCAACGATTAAGCTGTGAAGTAATTGAAGTTCGAAGTATAAAATTTAAATAAATAATTTTCTTACATAAATTGAATTAAATAAGAATAAGGAAATTTGACAGAGGGGTGGTGGCGGCCCAGTATGCCTATTTTTTAGTATTTCTCTTTATCCTAAGAAAAAGAGAACTTACACATTATTGCTTATCATTTCTTTAATAGAGTGTGACAAACAGGTATCCAATTGGAAACTCTTTGGTACCCCACCTATGGGTATCCCATTCAGTACTCATAAGAATGCCAAGATAATTTTCAAAGTGAAAAAGGTAGGCTATTTATTACTGTGGTGACGATTTTCCGCGACAAGTGATTAGACGATAAATCCTTACCACAAGCAAGAAATGAAGTGGGATAGTGCATATAAATAAGCACAATACAGAAAAGGACACACGAGATTTTACGTGAAAATCCTTAATCAGAAAAAATCACAAGGAGGAGTTTCACTATAATTCTCAGGTGACAGTAATTGCAGAAGTCTAAGGGATGTAAAAGTCATCCTCTTCGTTGGAGCCAGTCTATTTATACTTGACTGAGTTGTTAGCATGAAGGCAGATGGGTACGGGTGAGATTTTCGTAGCCGTACGATTTGCACATGTCGACTTGTTATAACAGTCGCGATCAGTGATGCTGGTTTGTGGGATTCATGTAGGAAAATCAGCCACCTGTAGAACTGCCCGAGCTAAGTGGCATTACACGTTATGAATGTAAAAGATAATAAGATTGTATAAATATCAGTGGAGATCAAGAGTGATCTGTTGCTGGAACAGCTTGGTTCAGAGCTGAAGTCTTCGGAGCACAGGGAACCTCAGAGTGGAGATGATTTTGAGGAAGTTGGGTATAGCATGGACTTTGAATGAAAGCTCTAATATACTTTGGAGATTTGGAAAGTGATGGACACGTGTTATCTTGGAAGGGTCGAATTTTGACCACTACAGATGGCCCCTGCTCTTTCAATTGTCAGAGCCCGCAGACGAGTTGGAAGAGCAGATTAGTAGGAAGCCTTTCAATGGCTTAAGTTCATCTTGATATTCGTGGGCAGACGAGGATCTGGATCATAAATGTGAATCTTCAAGATTTAATTGCAGGTTGTACAACTGACTGTTAGTTGTCGCATCGGTCAGCTAGATCTCTCCGGGTCTGATCCTGTGTCTTTTGAATCCAATAGTCATAATGACTGAGAAGTTTTCGTGTTTTGGCGGCAATAGTTGATCTTCTGCTCATTCGGTTAACCGAAAATCTTGGGATGTAGGCTGATTTTTCGGGGATTGAAAATTTAAATTGGAGGTGATTCAACTTCTCTTCCATCTATAAATAGAGTGGAACTCTTGGATGGAAATCACTAATATTATCTTCTCTAAAAAAAAACCTTCAAGTTCCTCTTCTTTACTTTGTTGGGTCGCCATGTCTTCTTTTTTCTTCTTCATCGGACGGGAAAGGAAATGGAGAGGATGAAGGTGAAGAAAATGTTGGTCAGGCTCTCGCCAAGTGGGAGTCTGATTGGCGCGCCACATTAGTCGTCGTGATAAACCTGTTACGACACATTAGTTGTCGTGACAGGGTGCCATCATCGCAGGTGACAGGAAGGACTCATGTTCCCACTGGAGCCCATGATCTGGCTCTGAGTTGCCCGATTTTTAGGGGGTAACCCTTTCCTTATAAGGTGTACGAAGAAAGAGAAGAGAGAGCTTATCGGTGGGAGCGTAGGTGAGTTGCTTCTCACGACGAGGCTCGAATCTCTCCCTTAGAATACCTTGGAGGAGATGTGATACCATCACCTCCTTGCGTGCTCGGAGGTTTCATCCGGTTGGACATTGTTGCCTTGTGTGTCTTACCGGAGTCTGTCTGGAGCCCAGGTGTTGTAGTAGCTTCGAAGGGCTTCTTGGGCATCCCAGTCACTCTCTTAAATGCGTGGAGGATGGCGATTCCAATTTGGCTTCCTTGGATGCGTATTCCAAACAGAGAGGAAAAGATCTTTCAATGAAGGAACCTTTATTTTTGTGAAGAAATCTCCCGGAGCTTCTTCTGGGATCTCTAGACTAGTGTGAACAATAAGGTCATGCCTTCTCAGTGGATGTTCCCAGGAGGACGAAACTTCAGAGTTCGGATGTGTGGCTGGACATAGCGGCGGGATGGAGGGATCGGATCAGGGTCACCTGTATTTCTTTTCAAAAAATGTAAACACAGAGGTGTAATGGAACTTTGTATTACTCTTATTAGATATAATCAAGTATGCATTTAAAGGGATGTATTTGGAATGAAAAGATTTTTGAAATAAAACACATATTTCTTTGAAATGGAAATGATTGTATGAATCTTGTCGGCTTGCTTTACCATTGACTTTTTAGAATCAAAATGATCACGCCTCTTCGGAATGCTGATCTTTGTTATTGTAAAGTTGGTTTGTCCTGGGAGTGATTTGGAAAGCCTGTGGTGTTGTTTTCAAATGTGAGTAGTCACATTAGTGGTACATGTAAACTTTGGATCTCCGAATGGGGGATATTCCAGCAGCAGAGTTGGATTCATGGTAGATTCGAGTGGAGAAAATCCCATAAGCCGGGAATCCCATCAGCGGAAGGTGCAGACTTTCGGGTGAAAAAGAAAGATGCACACACAAGCATGTAATGGAACATCTTATATTAAATGTTAGATGGAACATAATAAAAGTAATGAAAAGCTAATACAAATTTAACAGAAAACTATGTATATATACTCAGCTTCTAATCACACAAAACAAATACGTTGAGGGGATAATTCAAACAAAGAAACCCTCATGTGTATACCATATAATTCGCGCAGTTATACGTTGAACATACATAATCCATAAAACATAAACAAATTGGGCTAACTAGACTACATATACGCATCTTCTAATCACACGAAACTAATACGTCGAGAGGATAATCCAAACAAGGAAACTCTCATGTATATACCATATGTCTCATGCAGTTATAAGCTAAACATACATAATCCATGTCATTTCGGGATGAGCAATTCATGCAAACATATGCAAAGGTTGTGTTCGGATAATACTTGGATGATCGTACCTTCTCAAAATGCTTGATATTTTCAGCTTCTAATCACACGAAACTACCTGTAAATTTGAAAAAAGTTCTAAAGTGGGGGTACGACCCATCGACGGATTGGATGCATCTACCCTGAGCGGGGTGACCCACAACAGAGTGATAATTCAGACCTCCAAGTGGGGGGGGGGGGGAATCCCAGCAGCAGAGTTGGACCTCCGAGTGGGGGAATTCCAACAACGGAGTTGGGTTCATTGTTACTTCCGAGTAGGAGCTTAACCCATCAACAAAACTGTGAATTTGTAAGGACCTGATGTTGGGGTGCGACCCATCGACATATTGGATGTATCTACTCCGAGCGGGGGTAGGACCCACAGCAGAGTGATGATCCGGCTTGGACCTGACAAAGAAACTATCAAGGGTACATCCGCCCATGGGTTCAGATGAGATGACAAGAGCCCGTAACGTAGTATGTGTTCCGAGTGGGAGAATCCCAGCAGCAGAACATCAAATGGGGGCTCTGAGAGGGGGAATTCCTGTAGCAAAGTAAGGGCTCCGAGCAGGGGTAAGACCCACAACAGAGGGTTTCGACTCCCGTACGATAGCCGATAGGTGTAACGCCCCGATCCCGGCGATACGGGGACGTCACTGCAACGTATATACGTAGGTCAGAACTACCCTCCCGTATATACGCTAAGCATCAGTACAAACAAGAATCAGAGTACGGAAGCAAATGGTGCATTATACATTCCAACACATATATCCAATTACAGAATTATCACCAGATGTGATTACAATATTACAATAATATTATATCACTGATATGCGCAAATGCGGGAATACAAGCAGATGTACAAGAGTAAAACAGCATAAAGGTACTCACGAGTTTAAAAAGGAAAACTCGAGAGACTCACAGGGGGGCCTGGAAGGATGTGACTCAGGACGGTCGGCTGGAGGTCCACGCTACCGCTGCGCTACTCTGATCAGCAAAGGGAGAAATCCACACGCTCCGGGCTCCAGGACCTGGACGTGAGAATCCAGGGGAGTCAAATGATACTCCCCGGGCGAGTGTAGGAGCAAAACCAAGTGGTGAAGCAGGGTGAGCACAATAATGCATATATCAAGTGATATCAAGTAGGAAATACTCAGGAGGCAGATAGGTTAGAGCAGGTATGAATAGATATGGCATGATAATCATAAAACAGGATATCCGAATAAAACCAATCCGAGCTACCAGGTAGTTATAACATAATACTCATAAATCATGAAATCCGATATAAAGTCCGGGAAAAGCAAATACGGTAAGGCACATCACAGATTCATAGCCGTTTAAGTTGCAGGCTTTGGCATGCGTCCCATTCCACATACCTCTACTTACAACTTAAAGAGCCTGTTATTATGACACTTTATTATTACTCGTCTTACCCATATATCTAGGTATGTGTCTCGGTGTACGGCCAACTCACATACATCCATATATAAGCAAGTCGAGGTTGTTATTGGAAACAGCGGTTGTATCAACGAACTATGTTTACAGTGGGTCCCGTGCATACCCGGGACCACGGCCCAGGATTGTTCCGTTGCTTGAAGACGGAACCTGCCGCAAGGCTAAACAGGAGGGACTTATGTATGCCCTTGTCATGACAGTAAACAGGAAAGGGAGAAAGCACTCCCTCGGTCCCCTGGAGTACCACAGGTAAGACCGGATATATAGTGCACAACCTAATGCCACTGTAAACACGAACACATATCGATATCCGCATGTTTCCCCCGACCCAATACAAGTTGGTACTTTTTAAGGTTCAATAGTTTAATTATCACTTTACGGGAGTAATCAGGAATAAGACATGATCAGGAAATTAGGAGTACATAAGTACTATATAGTCAGGTCACTGCATGTAAAGCAGGAATACAATATACAGGTCACTGATCATGATACAGGATAATAAGTCAAGTTCCCGTAAGAATGATAATCACAAGTCAAGTATATCATGCCGGGTATAAAGTGATAGCATGATAGGGTGATGATAATTAACAAGCACCAAGCATATAAGAGGTTGATAATAGTCTGGGTAAGTCAGGTCATACCAAGAGGGTCTAGCCAAATAGTAGTATGTCAGGTGGTCAGGTGATAACACTCTAGATGTCAGGTGATATACATATGTCAAATGGTAGCACATAACTAACAGGTCTAAAGTAATGCCAAGTGGTAATATAAAAGTAAGGACCCAAAGTCCACAAGTCCAACGACCACGAAGGGTCGGCCACGCATAGCATAAAGCAATAAAAGATATAGAACATGAAATAAAATACATGAAAGCTAAAGCGAGACATGCGCATAATCAATGAAATAAGAAGTAAGAGGGCAGCGAGTGGGAACACTCGCCTAAACTCCAAAATACCGAAAGAGCCGTAATCCACGGAAGCTTGGGGTGCGCCACAAAACCTGATATAAATATGTAGAGAGAAGAGGAGAGAGAAAAGAGAAGGTAAGATGATGTTCGTCAAATGACAAGTCAAACAATACTAACATATGATATAAGTCTATAGGCTAAGGTTCATGTCCAAGGAAGTAATCAATCAGAACAGACAGCCAGAATTAGTCGACTAGGTTGGAAGAGTAGTCGACTAACAGAGGGGTTAGTCGACTAGGAATATGGGGTAGTCGACTAATACTGTGATCCAGAGAGTTTGGCTTGGTTTCAGGGAATAGTTAGTCGACTGGAGTAAAATGGGTAGTCGACTAACAGATACTCTAAGTCGACTAATAGTATGGTCAAGTCGACTAGAACTGAGATACAGAAGTTGGGTTTCTGATTCAGGACAAGGTTAGTCGACTAGGGTCAAGAGTGTAGTCGACTAAGGATCTATAGTCGACTAGGATCTAAGGCAAGTCGACTAATACTGTGTTTCAGAAAAAGCTACGTTTCAGCTAAGGGTTTCTAGTCGACTAGGTTCTAGGTCAAGTCGACTAATACTGTGAAGAACAGTGAGCAGATCAGAATTCCTAGGGTTTGGGTTTGATGGTTAAACAAACATGGATTGAAGTCATGATATGAATACACATGTACACTAAGAATAGACTAAGTCTAAATGAGTAAGATCACTCACCAAAGAGAGTGATTGGTCTCCATGAGGTGAGGGAGTGATGGTGGTGGTGATTGAAGTTGATGATGAAGAAGATGGTGATGATCCTTGATGAAGCCTTAGTTGAAGCCCTTGAGGTCTTGAGGTGGAGGTGAAGAGATTGGGGAGTTCTTGGAGCTAGGGTTTAGGTTGAGGAAGAAGGGGATTTTGGAGAGCTCCTTCTCTTTTGTTGAAATGAGGAAGAAAAAGGGTTAAAGTGTAAGGGAAATATATATATAGGATTGGGATTTTGTAAAGGGAGTTGCAATTAAAAGAAAGGGGAGGGCTTAATTGCAAAGTGGAGGTGAGGTGAGTGTCCTCTCCTGGCCACTTGGCCGGCTGTGGGTGAGAGAGAGAGTGAGTGGTGTTAGGTGAAGTGTGAGTGGGATTTGAGGTGGCACATGAGGTGGAAAATGGAATTATTGGAAATTGGAAAAGGCTTTGGTTAGTGGAGGAAGGAAAGAAATAAAGAAAAGGAAAATGGAAAAGAAATTATAATGAGAAGATATTTTCTTGGAAGGGAAAATGAAAATAATGAAAGTGGCGGATTCCCGGGACTCAGTTGCGGATGCGGAAACCTTTCGGGAAAAAATACCGGAATCGTCCGAAATTCAAGTATCTCGGAACGACCCGAAATAATTACCAAAAATCAATAATAATATATAAAGACCAATAGTGAAATCCGTTTGAAGAAATACCTTATAGTTTTGAAACTAAAAATCCCGGAACCAGTTATCTACCGACTCCGTTGGAATTTTCATAAATTCATAAAATCCTCAGAAAAAGAATGTAGGTAGAAAATATGATTCTAAGGAATAATGTCTAAAGAACCATCATGAAATTCCAAGCCGTTTGTAAAATAAAAATCCGGGAATCGGTCAGCGGTACTGGCCGACACCGGTTTTGGAGAAATTCCTTTTAATCCAAGATAATTCCAGAAAATCATATAAAATCTAAAATATTGGAAAATAATCTTTGGAACTGAAACCGGTCAAATCTAAACACCGAAAGGCCAAATCGGGTAATATACTAGGATCGGGTCCTTCGGTTCAGACTAGGGCTGACTCCGTGTCCACGAATCCAAATCCAAAACAAAAACAATCATATAAGGAATTCATCATACAGAATAAATACAGGAAACAAATCGAAAAAATACGACTGAAAATCTGAATACGCAACTAAGTACGTATTCCGGAAACGGGGTATTACAATCCACCCACCTTACAAAAATTGCGTCCTCGCAATTTCGTTAAGGGGCAAATTGAATACAAAGGGACAAAGGCTGGAATTTATACTAATCAAGATATGAAGCACTATAGGTAGGGCTCTCAAGTCAACTGAATAATAATCATACTCTGCATTTCCGGCTGAAGATGCCGTGGCTGTGTAATAAATCTTTAGAATAATGCTGAATAATACTGATGATGTCGTGGCTGTGAAATAAATGAATACTGATGATGTCGTGGCTGTGTAATAAAGAAAACCCCGAAAATCCTGAGCATAATAAAGAAGACCGATAATTAAGAATCCGACTGCTGTCCTCTGAAAGATAGCCAGATCAAGATCGATCTGGAGAATACCAAGCTTCATAGAATTGGCCGAAGAGATCACATAATAGCTTCCTTCTGAACCAGCCACTACCTCTCTAGTCTAGTCATATCTTAAAATAGTATAAGGCTTCATAAAACCAAAACATAAAACCAAACAGGGAAAGGATAGGAGTGATTAGGAATCAAGGGAAAGATACTCAAGGAGGGATTAGAAATCAAAGGAAAGATAGCCAAGAAATAGATAACTCTGCACTTGCAGTTGGAATGTATAACCAAGACTCATGTATTCCAGTTGCAAATCTCTTTACCATTGATTTGCCTTCTGGACGTACTGAGGAGGTTAGAGCCTAAGCTCTGATACCAACCTGTAACGCCCTGATCCCGGCGATACGGGGACGTCACTGCAACGTATATACGTAGGTCAGAACTACCCTCCCGTATATACGCTAAGCATCAGTACAAACAAGAATCAGAGTACGGAAGCAAATGGTGCATTATACATTCCAACAATATATCCAATTACAGAATTATCACCAGATGTGATTACAATATTACAATAATATTATATCACTGATATGCGCAAATGCGGGAATACAAGCAGATGTACAAGAGTAAAACAGCATAAAGGTACTCACGAGTTTAAAAAGGAAAACTCGAGAGACTCACAGGGGGGCCTGGAAGGATGTGACTCAGGACGGTCGGCTGGAGGTCCACGCTACCGCTGCGCTACTCTGATCAGCAAAGGGAGAAATCCACACGCTCCGGGCTCCAGGACCTGGACGTGAGAATCCAGGGGAGTCAAATGATACTCCCCGGGCGAGTGTAGGAGCAAAACCAAGTGGTGAAGCAGGGTGAGCACAATAATGCATATATCAAGTGATATCAAGTAGGAAATACTCAGGAGGCAGATAGGTTAGAGCAGGTATGAATAGATATGCATGATAATCATAAAACAGGATATCCGAATAAAACCAATCCGAGCTACCAGGTAGTTATAACATAATACTCATAAATCATGAAATCCGATATAAAGTCCGGGAAAAGCAAATACGGTAAGGCACATCACAGATTCATAGCCGTTTAAGTTGCAGGCTTTGGCATGCGTCCCATTCCACATACCTCTACTTACAACTTAAAGAGCCTGTTATTATGACACTTTATTATTACTCGTCTTACCCATATATCTAGGTATGTGTCTCGGTGTACGGCCAACTCACATACATCCATATATAAGCAAGTCGAGGTTGTTATTGGAACAGCGGTTGTATCAACGAACTATGTTTACAGTGGGTCCCGTGCATACCCGGGACCACGGCCCAGGATTGTTCCGTTGCTTGAAGACGGAACCTGCCGCAAGGCTAAACAGGAGGGACTTATGTATGCCCTTGTCATGACAGTAAACAGGAAAGGGAGAAAGCACTCCCCTCGGTCCCCTGGAGTACCACAGGTAAGACCGGATATATAGTGCACAACCTAATGCCACTGTAAACACGAACACATATCGATATCCGCATGTTTCCCCCGACCCAATACAAGTTGGTACTTTTTAAGGTTCAATAGTTTAATTATCACTTTACGGGAGTAATCAGGAATAAGACATGATCAGGAAATTAGGAGTACATAAGTACTATATAGTCAGGTCACTGCATGTAAAGCAGGAATACAATATACAGGTCACTGATCATGATACAGGATAATAAGTCAAGTTCCCGTAAGAATGATAATCACAAGTCAAGTATATCATGCCGGGTATAAAGTGATAACATGATAGGGTGATGATAATAACAAGCAACCAAGCATATAAGAGGTGATAATAGTCTGGGTAAGTCAGGTCATACCAAGAGGGTCTAGCCAAATAGTAGTATGTCAGGTGGTCAGGTGATAACACTCTAGATGTCAGGTGATATACATATGTCAAATGGTAGCACATAACTAACAGGTCTAAAGTAATGCCAAGTGGTAATAAAAGGACCCAAAGTCCAACAAGTCCAACGACCACGAAGGGTCGGCCACGCATAGCATAAAGCAATAAAAGATATAGAACATGAAATAAAATACATGAAAGCTAAAGCGAGAACATGCGCATAATCAATGAAATAAGAAGTAAGAGGGCAGCGAGTGGGAACACTCGCCTAAACTCCAAAATACCGAAAGAGCCGTAATCCACGGAAGCTTGGGGTGCGCCACAAAACCTGATATAAATATGTAGAGAGAAGAGGAGAGAGAAAAGAGAAGGTAAGATGATGTTCGTCAAATGACAAGTCAAACAATACTAACATATGATATAAGTCTATAGGCTAAGGTTCATGTCCAAGGAAGTAATCAATCAGAACAGACAGCCAGAATTAGTCGACTAGGTTGGAAGAGTAGTCGACTAACAGAGGGTTAGTCGACTAGGAATATGGGGTAGTCGACTAATACTGTGATCCAGAGAGTTTGGCTTGGTTTCAGGGAATAGTTAGTCGACTGGAGTAAAATGGGTAGTCGACTAACAGATACTCTAAGTCGACTAATAGTATGGTCAAGTCGACTAGAACTGAGATACAGAAGTTGGGGTTTCTGATTCAGGACAAGGTTAGTCGACTAGGGTCAAGAGTGTAGTCGACTAAGGATCTATAGTCGACTAGGATCTAAGGCAAGTCGACTAATACTGTGTTTCAGAAAAAGCTACGTTTCAGCTAAGGGTTTCTAGTCGACTAGGTTCTAGGTCAAGTCGACTAATACTGTGAAGAACAGTGAGCAGATCAGAATTCCTAGGGTTTGGGTTTGATGGTTAAACAAACATGGATTGAAGTCATGATATGAATACACATGTACACTAAGAATAGACTAAGTCTAAATGAGTAAGATCACTCACCAAAGAGAGTGATTGGTCTCCATGAGGTGAGGGAGTGATGGTGGTGGTGATTGAAGTTGATGATGAAGAAGATGGTGATGATCCTTGATGAAGCCTTAGTTGAAGCCCTTGAGGTCTTGAGGTGGAGGTGAGAGATTGGGGAGTTCTTGGAGCTAGGGTTTAGGTTGAGGAAGAAGGGGATTTTGGAGAGCTCCTTCTCTTTGTTGAAATGAGGAAGAAAAAGGGTTAAAGTGTAAAGGGAAATATATATAGGATTGGGATTTTGTAAAGGGAGTTGCAATTAAAAGAAAGGGGAGGGCTTAATTGCAAAGTGGAGGTGAGGTGAGTGTCCTCTCCTTGGCCACTTGGCCGGCTGTGGGTGAGAGAGAGAGTGAGTGGTGTTAGGGAAGTGTGAGTGGGATTTGAGGTGGCACATGAGGTGGAAAATGGAATTATTGGAAAATTGGAAAAGGCTTTGGTTAGTGGAGGAAGGAAAGAAATAAAGGAAAAGAAAAATGGAAAAGAAATTATAATGAGAAGATATTTTCTTGGAAGGGAAAATGAAAATAATGAAAGTGGCGGATTCCCGGGACTCAGTTGCGGATGCGGAAACCTTTCGGGAAAAATACCGGAATCGTCCGAAATTCAAGTATCTCGGAACGACCCGAAATAATTACAAAAATCAATAATAATATATAAAGACCAATAGTGAAATCCGTTTGAAGAAATACTTATAGTTTTGAAACTAAAAATCCCGGAACCAGTTATCTACCGACTCCGTTGGAATTTTCATAAATTCATAAAATCCTCAGAAAAGAATGTAGGTAGAAAATATGATTCTAAGGAATAATGTCTAAAGAACCATCATGAAATTCCAAGCCGTTTGTAAAATAAAAATCCGGGAATCGGTCAGCGGTACTGGCCGACACCGGTTTTGGAGAAATTCCTTTTAATCCAAGATAATTCCAGAAAATCATATAAAATCTAAAATATTGGAAAATAATCTTGGAACTGAAAACGGTCAAATCTAAACACGGAAAAGGCCAAATCGGGTAATATACTAGGATCGGGTCCTTCGGTTCAGACTAGGGCTGACTCCGTGTCCACGAATCCAAATCCAAAAAAAAAAACAATCATATAAGGAATTCATCATACAGAATAAATACAGGAAACAAATCGAAAAATAACGACTGAAAATCTGAATACGCAACTAAGTACGTATTCCGGAAACGGGGTATTACAATAGGGGGCTCGTAGGTAGTTGTTTGCGTTGTCGTCCCCGAGCGAGGGTGGAACGTACAACGGAGCGTGCAAGCATTGAACTTTGAGTGGGAAAATCATCAGCAGAGCTGGGTTCGCAGCCATCTCTGAGTGAGAGTAAGGTAAGACCCATCACCAGAGCAACGCGGTAAGACTCTGAGTAAGAGGAATCCCAGCAACAGTAGGCTGAAACAGTTAGAAGCAAAATATAATTTTATTTGATAATAAAATAAAATACATGAAAATTAAAGTTCAGGGGAGACCACAGATAGGGGTACAGCCCTGTTAGAGGGGGTAGGACCAGATCACATGAATGCTTTGTACTGGGTGATGCGTGCGTGTTTGGTTAGGTAGGAGGCAGAGCGCTCGGCTGTCCGAATCCGGATGCTGCTTCGGATGTGAGAACATTCATTGAGGAAGCCCTGATGGATGAGCTCTTCCAAGTACTTTCAAAGGCTCCGACAATGGATGGTCTTGTGCCTTTTACCGTCATGATAGAGCAGTACTCTTCTACTCTGGGAGCTAAGGGATCGTACTGGATGGGTCTCGACGCCTGACCCAGAGTTGATCATTGATAGTGTTGAAGGCTTCATTGATGAGAAGCCTAAGCGGAGTGAATTGCTCTATCAGCTTGTAAGCTCCGAGCGGACTTGGTGAGAGGATCTGGAGCACTTGTCACTTGTAGGTAGGTTGTTCCCGGTTTCGATCTTAGGCATGAGCAGAGGCTTCATGCAGAGACTTCGACTTTTCTCTGTCGTCACCACGCTTCACGGAGTGGTTGGAAGAAGTCCTCATTGCTTCCTTCAACTAGATGTAGGGTTGAATTCGGGATAAAACCATCTGAGTGACATTGTGTTTCAGGAGATGTTTGTACAGTGAGTGAGAGACTTGCAACCCGCTGATGAACGCGAGTGCAGAGACGTTCTCACCGCAGGGGGCCATGGCCAATTGGCTTTGAAAGTATCCGATATAAGATTTGAGGTTGTCGCTCTACCTCATCTTGATGATGAGAAGATGATGGTTATTCTTCTTAGCTTCCCGATGAGATGTATATTGGGTGACGAACGCATCAAACAGTTGTGGAAAGAATGTGGAGGCAGAGAATAGAACCAATCTGAGGCAACACCTTTCAGACTGGAAGGGAAAGTGAGGCACATAAGCGGAACGTTGTAGGAGTAGACTATCATTTTGTCCCGGAAGTGCCTCATGTGTTGGACCGGGTGGCCTCCTCCGGAATAGTAGTCGAAGGTTAGAGTCGAGAACTTCCTCGAGAACTCGCACTCTGGGAATTCTTGGAGAGGGGGAATCGGAGACTTCGGCAGCGAAAGATGTTGATCAGTTGTTGGACTACTTAGCCTCCTTGATGTGCCTTTGGATCAACTCATCGAGGGTTCGAATGTCAAAAGATTCTTCGGCTCTAGTTCGCTTTCCGACTGTGTCGGTATCTGGGAGTTCTGGAAGGCAGCGATTTGAGCCTAGAGTTGTTTGTTGATCAACGCCTCTTGTTCACGTATGGCATTATCGCGGTCAAGAGCAGCCTTCTCCCGAACACGATCTGACTGGGTTTGTTATTCCTTCGTCTGCTCTTTCATGTCAGCAAGCATCTGAATGAACTGGTCTTCGTACTGCAGCAGTGGAGCTTGGGCGTTGGCGGCTGCCCTCGGAGCCGAAGAGGAACCAATCTCTTCGATATTATGTGGCTGATCAATGGCTAGCGGGAGGACCGTGCCCCCAATGGAGCTGATGGCCTTGCCTTTTGACATTGTGCCACTGAGGGTGACAGTTTGCTTTCTTGAGACCATCGGCGTTGTGTAAGAGGTTTTTTAGAAAAGTTTTGGGTTGGATGAGAGGGAGATCTTGAGTGTGGACTCAGATCTCAACTAAAGCACCAATTTGTGGTGGTGATTTCCCACCACAAATGATTGGACAGTCGATCCTCACCACAAGCAAGAAATGAAGTGAAGTAGTGCACGTAAATAAAGCACAACACAGCAAAGGATACAAAATTTACATGGAAACCTTTAATCGGGAAAAACCACGGGGAGGAGTTTCACTATAAATCTCAAGCAATAGGAATTATAAGATTATGAAGGATGTAAAAGTCCTCTTCATTGAAAGAGGTGGTTTGTTTATATTTAATTGAGTTGTTGGCATGGAAGCAGATGTGTGCGGATGAAATCTTCGTAACTGCACGATTTGCACATGTCGACCTGTTGTAACAGCCGCGATTAGTGGTACTAGTTTGTTAGGATTGCATACAGAAAAATTTACCCACACTGAGTGGTGTTTTATGAACGTGAAAGATAATAAAGTTGCATTACTGTCGGTGGAGATCATGGATGATCTGTTACTGGAATTGCTTGGTTCGGAGTTGAAGTCTCCAGAGCGAAGGGAACCTCAGCTTGGAGATGATTTTGAGGAGATCGGATATAGCATAGACTTCAGAGAAAAGCTTTTATGTACCTCGGAGAGTTGAAAGGTGAGACACGTGTCGTCATCTTGGACGGGGCCAGATTTTGACCACTACAATTACTCTAGAAGCATTTGTTGTGTTTGGTTTCTTATGTGTTGTATCGACGGTGTGTCTTATCAGTCGTTTAAGTGTATTGTTTAATTTCTTTCTAGATGTCCGAAATTGGTGCATATGATGGGTATCTCCAAGAATGCTTGAATATCTCTAATGGGTTTCGTATTTTTCTTTTATAGGTTACATATTGTTTGGCATATAGTTGCATTATAGTAAGTAGTACCGTCATGTGGTACATGACGTATGACGCATTTAATACCCAATCTTATTTTAATATTAAAGTAGAAAAATTGTCTTTGATCAATGGAAACATAGAATGTTGATGTGAACAAGATAAATAAAAAAATAAACTGGTTTTTAATTCAAGTGAAAAAATAATTTATAGATGAATAACAAAAGCACTAGATGTTCCACTTCAGCAACAATATAACCAAGACTATACATACTTGTGATTTTCCTTAACAACAAACAAAACCTATAAGAGATATTGAATCATTCTTGGAGATACTCCTCATATGCACTAGTATCGGACATATAGAAAGAAATAAAAGTATACACTTAAACGACTAATAAGACACACCGTGGATACATCACATAAGAAACCAAACACAACAAATGCTTCTAGAGTAATAAACAATACCAACCTTTTCTTCCTGTCGCTGAAGTGGAACATTTGGTGCGTTTGGTGTTCATCTACAAATTATTCTTCCACTTGAATTTAAAATCAGTTTTGTTTATCTTGTTCACATCAACGTGTACTATGGTTGTGTTTCTCTTGATCAACATCAACTTTTCTACTCTAATACTAAAATAAGATTGGGTATTAAATGCGTCATACTACTTGACGATGATGCAGCTATATGTCAAACTTCAAGGTATTATTTTACTAGGGTAAAATACAATATAATTTCATGGCATTATTTTACTAGAGTAAAAGGACAAGGTGGGTAATCAATGTCATCCTACTCTTATCATTGTCAAGCACTCACAATTGACATGCGCTTGTCAGTTAAAACCTCACCTTAGCTAATTTGACTTTGTTCAATCTGTTCTGAGCAAGTAGCTACCACGGTGTTAATATTGTATTTTTTTGCAACACATTGTATGGTACATCATAGTCTAAACTGTTGCCTCCACGAGTTTATCTAGGTACTCAATATTATTTTAATAATATTCCACAGAAAAAGGAGATCCTCTAAATCTTTTGAGCAGCCGATTTAACTGGCTGCCCAAATCAATCCCCCACGCAAATTGGAGGCACAGCTCAACGCGAACCCAAGCCCTCATGCCATGTTTTCCTTTTCTTGTTTTCTTTTCTTTTGTTCCCTGTATTTAATCAATCTCAAATTAGGGAATGGGAACAGTTAATTCTTTTATTTGGACCTTCTTTTATTTCGACCTAGTGGGATAATCATAGTCTAACTATGTTGTGAAAAAAATCCATTACTCGAATTTCTTATTTGATTTATTGTATGTTGGACTTTCCAAATAGTCAACTGTGAACCTGCATGATGCTGTGGAAATGGAGGAAAGAGTTCTAATAAGTTAAATTAAATAAGGTAAGAAAGGAAAATTGATAGAGGGGTGCTGGCGGCCCGGTACACCTAGAAGAGAAGTAAACGAGAAAGAAAGGTAGCAAATTTACAGTATTTCTCTTTTCTTGAGAAAAGAAGACAATTTAATCTTTGTTGCTTATCGTTTCTTTTATAGAGTACTACAACAAGTATCCAATTGGAAACCCTTTGCTAGTTGCTACCCACCTATAGGTATCCCATTAGGTACTCATTAGAATGCCAAGATAATTTTTAAGTAAAGAAGGTAAGTATTGGTTATTATTCTAGAAGCATTTCTCTTCACATTTCATTACTAATAAATTTCAAAGAGAAAATTTAACTTATAAAACAATTTGAATAGAAAATTTAAGAAGTGGTTTAGAGAAGGGTTATGGACTTTGAAGTTCAAAGTATAAAATTTGAATAAGTAGTTTTGAATTATAAGTAAAGTAAAAATAAGAGTCCTATAACGGAGAGACTTTGGGAGAGGAATGGTGGTGGCCTGGTATTCCTATAACTACACAAGAAAGGCAAATGCCATTGTTTTACATTAGTTCTCTCTATCTTGAGAAAAGGAGAGATCTTCTCTCCAAAAAAAATCTTTTGTTGCTTGTTTCTCTTACAAGTCCACAATAGGTACTCCATTGGGGACCTTTTGAGTACCCAAGTATACAGATGCCCCATTGGGTACTCATTTGAATATGAAGATAATTTTCAAAGTAAAGAAGATAGATATTGGTTTACTCTAAACGCATTTCTTTTTGCGTTCCATTAATAAAAAAATCACAAAAAACAAAATTAACTAATAAATAGTCAGAACAGAAAATTGAGAGATAAATATAAAAGTGTGAAAGGTATTTTTGAAGTTAAGTATAAATCGTGAATAAGTAGTTTCCCTGCATAAGTTGAATTCAATGAGGGCGTGTAAGGAAGAAAATTTTATAAAGGTGGCGGTGGTGGTGGTCGGTCCGCCTAGAGGTAAACAAGAAAGACAGGTGGCAGCTTTCTCAATATTTCTCTCTATCTAGAGAAAAATAGAGAATTTAAGCTTTATTTTTAATTGTTTCTTTTATGAAGTGCTACAAGTGTCTAATTGAAAACCCTTTGGTACCAACACCTATGAATATCCCATTGGGCACTCATTAGAATGTCAAGATAATTTTCAAGGTAAAAAAGATAGGTGTTAGTTATTTTACTCCAGAAGCATTTTTATGTGTTTAATTTACTAATAAATTTCAAAGATAATATTTAACTTATAAAACAATCTGAATAGAAAATTTGAGAAGTGAATTAGAAGGGAGAAAGTGATTTTGAAGCTCACATTATAAATTTTGAATAAATAGTTCTGTCATATAAGTAGAATTAGATCAAAACGTGTGAGGAACTTTGGGAGAGGGTGGTGGTAAACTGAAAGTAAACAAGAAAAACAAATGGCATTGTTTTTTAATATTTTTCTATATTCTTATTGATTTTTTTTTCCAGCATTTCTCTTTATCTTGAGAAGAAAAATAAGATTTCTCTCCAAAAAAAAAAAAGTTTTTTGCGTACTGTTTCTTCTACAGTCAGGATGCCTTATTGTGAGCCTTTTGAATACCTACACCTATAAGTATCCAATTAAATACTAAGTTGAATGTCAAAATAATTTTCTATATAGGTGATATTTTTATTTACACACTATATTTTGAGAAAAAAAGGGAATTCCTCCAAAACAACTTTGTTGTTTATTGTTTTTCCTATAGTGTTGCAAAATCTACCCACTGGAAACCTTTTGAGTATCCACTAATCCACACATTCGAGTATCTCATGGGGTACTCCTTTGATTATTCATATATATAATTTTCAAAGTAAAAGAGATAAATATTGGTTATTCTTCTTAAAGCCTTTCGCTTATAAGAAGTTGATATAATATGTCAGGTGAGACAATCTAACAGATATCTATAAAAAAATACTCTTTTGAAATGTATGACCCACACGTATGCAGTGTTCTAGTAGAACTTGAAAGCAAAAGTGGAGCAACTATTTGGAAAAGGTGACAATTAGAAATGTTGTGTCAATGTGGCAAGAGGCAAGATGAACTAGTATTTGAATAACTCTAATTATTGTTGGCAATAGTTTCTAATATGCAAATCTGGGATGATTGTTGACAATTGTTAAACAACAACTGCAATTGATGTCAATGATGCCCAGTGTTCTAAATATCGGATATCAGCGATATACCGGTCGACAAAATTATGTACCGGATACCGGATACCGGGTGATATATCGCGATATGGTACTAAATACCGGTTGATATATCAATAGTAAATACATATAAAACATTATTAAAAGAAATAAATTATTATCCAAACATGAAACATCATATAAAAACATCATTGAAATACCATAATGAACATAAAATAAAATAAAACAATCTCTCAAGCAAAAAATAATAATTATTATCCAAATAAGTAACTATAAGGGCCGATATATCGGATATTTCATCTCAGATATCGGCCGATATATCGGCCACATGGCGATATATTGGCCAATATCGGTCCAAAAAAATATCCGGTAAATTTTTGCACTTATCGTATCGTTTTGGATAAAATACCGGTATCTCTGCCGATATACCGGTATATCGGCTGATATTAAAACAATGCTGATGCCTTAGAGCTCTCAAAAAGAAATTGTCTTTCTTTTAAAGCAAACCACAGGGCTTTTTTTAAAAAGCGCTTGACTCTGTCTTAATTAGAGTTATAGAACTAATATGTTCTGCGCTATTAACAAGAATTAGAGGGAAATAGTCAGAACTGCTATGTATTCCCATCAGAAAAAAGCAGGAAGTTCCCCCCTAAATTGTACTTACACACTTTCCCTTTCATCTTCTCGTATCTCCGTTCATCATTGAACCCACTAGTTTTTACTGAGCTCTATCCAAAAAATTTCCTCTACTTTATTTCTATATTTCAATGGATTGTAATGATTCAATGACGTGTTTGGTCTCCGACAAAAAATGAAAGCTCGCGTTGATCAAGTGGAATGACGGAAAATCTCTTGAAAGTTTCAAGATAAAGATATCAAAAAGATTGGATATGCGTCTTCAAATCTTTTGAGACCGATGTATTCCACAGAGCAACAAGCTAATTTCATCCTCAAACTTGTGACCAACCAAGTTGTGGAATACATGATTGAAGAACAATGACTGTTAGACTCTCGCATGATCTGCATTTTATAAGCCTATGGACTACGGCATATCCTCGCAAAAGTCGAGAAACGAGGTTAACAAGTTTGTCCTTAAGGCATATAATTTCCTGTTATAACTCAACATCCACCTTTAGAACTAATATATCCATGTTTTTATTCATACCATATTCAATCAAATTAATATGTCTACCTTGAGATTCATACAATAATTGTCTACCTTTTATCTCACAGCATCTACATTTATAACTAACTGCTTATATCTACTATTATAACTACAATTCTTTTGATTGGATTTCTACTCATGTTCGACTAATATCCCAACAAAATCTAGTCATTACATTGAAACCTTTAGCACATCTTTATTTGTACCTGTCCATTTTAAATAAGAGTTTTTTAGAGATATATCCCCTAAATCTTACCTATTTAGAAATTTAAACCCCCCCCCCCCAAAAAAACCCACCCATCCAAAAAAAAAATCCATTGATATTGCAAATTCACTCCTCAAAACTTCTGGGTCTCAGAAATTTAAACCCCTCTGGTTGTTACTATGTAAGAACCAGAAGTGGATATTTGTTATTTGGTGTTAAGATGCCTAATAATTAGGAAAAATTACTAATCTATCCCCCACTCTGATCACACCCTAGTCCTAACCCTACTACTTCGAAAAATTTTAAGTGAGCTTGAGAGAAACTTTAAAGGATTTTTTGATTTAAGGGGGGATTGAGAGAGGGGGACAGAAAGAAAAAGAGAAGTAACAAGGAGAAGAAGGGACAAGAATTAGGGTTTGACAGAGTTTAGGTTAAGTCAAGATGGACATAAGAACAAAGAAGGGGGTGAAGACGAAGAAATGAGAATGGCATAACAGGTAATACACATTTATTCTGTCAAAATTTAACTAGAGAAGTAACGTTTAATACCCAAAAGATTTGGAGGGTAAATTGGCAATATCAATGATTTGCGGGGGAGGGGGTAATTTCTAAAGAGGTAAGATTTGGAGAATATATATATATATATATATATATATATATATATATATATATATATATATATATATATATATAAACCCCTTTAAATAAAGAAAATTCTGATCTTTATGTCAAAAAGGAAACCTCAAATAAAAAATATTTATCGTTTATTAGGGAGAGAAATCATTGTATGCATCCTCTCTGTGTCTGATGCTAAGAAAATATCTTCTCTCCAATGCCAAGAAAAGGAAAAACTGTGTGCCTCCCCTCTACTTCTGATTCCAAGAAAGAGAAAAAAAGAGTTTTATTGCAGATGCAAATCGTGTAACAGAAGTCTAGTCTATACAACAAAATTGACTAACTTCGATTAATTTATATACCTCTATAATAGAACTAATGCTATAACAAAACTAACTACCTTTATACTGAGTTCTATCTTCTTACCAAAACTATAAAATGTCTACATTTGTGATTTTGCACTCCATTGTCTACCTTTGGTCGTGTAGCGTTCTTTGACACAGTACGCAACAATCTTAAAGGAGTAGAGAAATGATTACCATACCTACTGAATCCCCTAGAGGTTTACATGTTTAGAGAGCTGAGGAGATCTCCAATGACTAACACAACAAAATTTGCTATCGAAGACTTACATGTCAGATTACACTTGTAGTGAGGGTTTAAAATAATTGACCACCCAAGGGCCTCTCTCAAGTGGGTTGTGGCACTTCTCAAAACGGTTTTGAAGCAATGGCCAGCTTACCATGTTAACGATGCAAAAGGATTCATCAATAATTCAGAGTGTAAATTAATCTTCCATGATTAAAGAGACTTCAACAAGCGTAAGCTGGAATGCAATTTTATAATTCTCGGATTCTCCTTGTTAATAAGAAACTTTTTTATATCTGTGTGTGAATCTGCTCTTAGTAAAAGAGTATCTTCACTTTATTGTTATTTATCTACCCTTATGTCTTTCTTCATGTATGAGCAAAGGATTATAAGATAAACCCAAAAAGCTACATATGGGTGCATTAGAGTAAGAATCACTTTCTGTGGTTGTTTGTTACAAAGCTTATATGAAGGATTTGTTGTTTGTTGCAAGCTACTCACGTTTTGGGATTCTACTTTTATTAAGACTGCTACAAAGGGATTCTCCTAGAGGTCACTAGTATGATGAAAGCAAGAAATATTTCAACTGGCTTTTTCTATTGTTATGCTACAAATGAATCCAATTGGAGTTGGTTTCTTCAGAGACTTTTGATTATTTTGTGTGTAACCAGATCCTTACAATTAGATTATTATAGAGTTATTAAATGTCCCAATAACATAGACACATTAGCTAAATAGTAGAAAGTTCACCAAAGAAGGTAGACAAGGTAGCATATAATTAGATTACCATAACTTGACAAATGGCCCAAAAAGTAGTCATATTAGCTAAAAGATAGGTAGCTTACCAAAAAGGTGAACAGATTACCATGACTTAACAAATGTTTCTTAACTTATTATTTCATCATAAGTTAAAAAACATTCATACTGTAGAAATATTAGCTAACCAGAAGTTACCCAAAAAAAATGCAAAAAATGCTAGAATAGAATTAGTTCTAGCTCTCTTTCTACCTAACTATTTCTCTATCTACCTCTCTTTTTCTAAAACTGTAAAACACTCTCTCTCTCTCACTCTCTTATCTTTAACTATCTTCAACTCTCCTTTAGATAGGAGTGCAAGCACGTAGGTTTAGCAAAAGCATTTTCCAAATCGAAGTAGCTTAGAAAATGCTAGCATAGGTTAGCTCTGCTCTCAGGGATAAAAAACAATACCACCTTCAATCCAGGTACTTATATGCATTTTAAATTGAATATTTATAGTGAACAGTAAAAGTAGTTCTACTTAACATAGAATTGGGAAAACCTACATAGCATCCAAGCAAAATTAGCAAAATTGAGCAATAAATACGTTGCTGAGATGTTATACAGGAAAGATTTCGAGAATCAAGACTAGAGAGAGTGATTTAGATAGAGAGTGCGAGAGAGAAGGGAGAGTTAGAAGAAAAGTTATTTAGATAGAGCAATTAAGAGAAACTGTAACTTAGAGAGAGTTAGGGAACAAAGAAAAAGAGAATTAAAGAGGAGAGTTATAGGGAGAGTGGATTTGGATTCAGAAAAGAGTTGGGAGAGAAAGATAAGTTAAAGAAAAAGAGGTAGAAATGGGAGTTAGAGAGAAAAAGTGACTTCTAGAAAGAGAGTTAGAAAAAGAATTAGTTAAAGAGAAAAAAGAGAGAGAGAGTGATTTACACAGAGAAAGTGAGTTTGAGAGAGAGAATTAGTAAGAGAGAAAGAGTTCGAGAGAGAGCAATTTAGCGAGAGAAATGACACTAAAAGAGCAAAAGAGTTAGAAATACAAGGAGAAATAGAGGAAGGAGATAGAGAAAAAGAGTTAGAAAGAAAATGATCTAAAAAGAGAAAGAATGAGAGAGAGAGAGAGATAGAGTTAGTGGGAGGAATGTTAGAGACAATTAAAGAGATGTGAGTTAGAGAAAGAAATTGAGAGAGAAAAAGAGGAAACTAAGCCCCATTAGATTTTTAAAGACCTTATTGGAGCTCAACTGATGGTTCATAAAGAGGAAAAACAATGGATAAACACGTAGACAAGGTTTGAAATATCGCACGATACCAATATTTATGTTGATATAGATATTGCTGATATCACTGTATATAATCAAGTTAATAAGGATATTGCTAATATGACAAGCCAAAATTCCAATAAATAGCTGATATTGTCGAATATGATACCAAAAACCTATGGCCAATGCCGATACTGACGAGATTGCAAACCATGCATGTAGGACGGAGGAAGGGTTGTTTTGGTCCCAAAAAGTTACTCGTGCAATGCACATTCTAGGGTAAAAACTACTTGAGACCCTACAATGCTAACAAAAGTAAAGTTTGGGTACCCATTTCGAGTCAGGAAAAAAAACTTTGCGTACCTAAATGCAAATTGTAGAAACTTTGGGTTACTATTTTATACTTTATCCTAAAATTTTCAAACTTAAAGATCTAGTTTCTCTTTTTCTATTTATTGCCCATCTGCTGCTTTAAATGGAGTTTTACATGAAGGCATTTTTTCTTGAAAAAGTACAAAATATGATTTTAAAAGGAGTTTATTGAGTTTGATCTTGTGGTCTTCCCTACAGTATTTGAAGCCAAGAATATGGCATAACTGGAAGGTTCAGACAGGAACAATCAGCAAAAAAAGTGTGGCCAATCTTCCAAATGGCGCCTTCTCAATAACGAGCTGGGAACCATGTTAGACACTGTTTTGACAACCAGGGCATATATCACATAGTGATCAATTAAATTGCAATTCATCTGAAATAGACCCGGGCACTTCCATATTGGTAAAGTCTGTTATGGGCCAATCCCAGGTACAAACTAACAGATCCAAAAGAAGGTCTAGCTTTTAATATCAGATTGAAAAAAGTGCTCGATTAAGGCAAATCGAACATTCCGGGCATTACTTAGTAGCCTGAAGGTATTTAAACCAAATCATTAAACTCTCTGAACTCAGGACCTCCTTCACAGAGCTGAAAATTCAAATCAATAAACAAACTATACATGCAAGCAAAGTGCATTAATATTATGTAATTGATATTGTCTAAGTGATTTTGCAAGATTCTGCACAAATATGGAGCACAGGGTTTTCAGACCTGAGCTACGTAGCATGGACGCGGACGCGGACGCGGACGACACGGCCGTCGGACACGACATGGACACGGGACACAGTAAAATCCAAAAAAAACAAGATACGGGGACACAGCAAACAATATTTATTATTATTATTATTATTATTATATAGATAAATTTTCTCCACCTGTTCTTAATTTTCTGATTTTCTCTACATATTTTTAAAGAGATGCATTGTCTTTAACTTTTTCAACGGTACTTTCCGAAGGAGACATTTCTACACAACCCTACCTATGTGAGTAGAATAATGAATAATCAATTGTCAAAAAATAATCAAACATGAATAATTAGTTTTATTTAAGGTAAGATGAAAAACAAAATAAAATCTGAATAATTTACATCTATAGCTTTTATAAAGTAACAAACAGAACAAAAAAATTTAAAAAAGTCTAACTAATATCTTACTTAGTTCGTGATGTATGTAAAGTCTACTAACATATTTGCTTATGTTAGAACGATATTTTTTCCATGTTTATTTAAACGATATGTGACTTTTAGATATCTAATACATGATCTTTAAATTTTATTTAATGCCAACACGGCATTGGACACAGTGCGACACGTGATTTTATGGTTCTTTAAAATCTGACACGACATTGGAGTGTCTGATACATGTCGGACAAGTGTCTTGCAAGTATCGATGTTCGACACGTGTCTGACACAGACACAACACTCACTTTGAAGTGTCCCTGCTTCATAGGTCCCGAGGATGACCTAGTTTTTAATGATGTTTAAGCAGACCCGACATAGATGAACATGGCCATAGCCTAGCCCTTTGCAACCTTAATTTGATAGTTTTCTTTTTCAAGGGCAAGCAAAGTCATGAGAAATAGTAGCACCTAATATTTTTGCTCCGAGTATTTAAGTCTAAGTTAGGAATGCTTTTCAATGCGCTAAAGATAAAGAACAGAGCCTTTCATATTTTTTCTGAAAGATAATGTCAGGTTTCCTGGAAAAATAAGCACCCAACTATTTATCCTTCTATCAATAAATATATTTGAAACAACATAACTCTAGTAAGATGCAATCTAACTATTTCAAAGAAACAAATGCACCTTGCAGAATTACCAGAACTGGTCAATGCGCTAAAATGATATAAATTTCAAGAAGTTTAGAAACAAACCATGTAAAAGAAACAATTGATAGATGAAGGTTATAGTCAGCACTATGGTTCTCAGTTTAGAAGCAAAATCTAATTGGTATTTCTAATGTCCTCGAGAACAGATAATGATTCTAAAATAGACAACTATAGGAAACATAAGCGACATAAAGTGACTTTTCAGAGCTGCATAACCTAAGAATAAAAAAGGAAACCTGACCTTGATATAAGACATATATTTTACAATATCACCATTGCAAATGGAGATTTTCCGTGGAATTTCCTTGGCCCTCTGAGAGGAATTAGGTAAAGTTCCTTCCTTGGGCTTCGTTGATGCTTTCCTGCAAATTCAAAGAGTTTCATTTAGTAGGCTGTTGCATTGAGGGATAAATCCACTTGCTATTCTTTAGCAGGTTACATAAGCATTTTAAAACAGGAAGCACGGATACAGGCCCATGTCTATGTTTAATGCAAGGGACAAACACATGCTCAACACATATCAAACACAGTGGAGCCATGAAGGTTTATAAAAACAAAAGAGTCACGCTAATCCGTGTCAGCTTTATAATTCGCAAAGTGCCAGACATGCTACAACTATGTTTGGCCAAAAAAAAACTTAAGACCTTTTGAAAAAGGATGGACTTTATTTTAGCACAACCTTATACCTCCCAAATATGTTAGGGGCATCGTGGACTTCTATGAGATATTGGATTGGACTTTCAAATATATTTGTTTAAGATTAAAATCCACAAGTGTTAATCATTAAGTTTTGTCTTTTCTTTCATATTTTGATAAAATGTGTCATCACACCATTAATCACTAAGATTCACATGCACAACACATGGTTTTAGTGTTACATCCATGTGTGTGCGTGCGCGCGCGTCATCATGTCCCATATCCTCCTTCACAAGGATATGCCACTGTCATTGTGTCCTACAGCTAAAGGAAGTTCCCTGTGGACATGTCAGTATCTGATCTTACTCTGCATTGTGTCAGTGACCATGTAAGTTCCAGCTGTAAAACAATGTCCCTGAAAATTTGAATAAACAGCAAGATTACCAAGGGTACATGTTTACAACTATGACAACAGAGCTAATATGAGCATACATGTACCTAATAGTTTTGGCAGGACAGCATATTTAACATTAACGGTTGCGAGGTTGCATTATGTTTCCAAACTAGTTGAAATAAGTGTCTGCTCAGTGTATAAATGTAGAAAGTTCTGATTATGATTGTCTCACAATAAAAAAAGGGGGGCAGTCTGTCAGTCATAAACTTCTGACTTGCACCTGTACTTCTATCATGAAGTTGTGTTAGGGTCCAACACATACCGGCCAAGCTGTGTTTTACATGTCTACGCGGCGCAATTCTCAATTTTATAATATATTTTTAACATCACACATCTTCTAACACTTCAGGGATGAGATTTGCCAAATACTATACTTTTTTGATACATAGGCCGTAGCCAGGACTTGAACCTGGGACTCCTCACAACCCATTCCCACCCATTTGCCAGTGAAGCCTGGCCTCACTAGAGCTGGACACTAGTTGTTGTTGTTGTTGTTGTTGTATTATCCCTTTTGTTTTAATTTGGTAACTGTTACTGACAGTCACAAGTCCTCAATTTTATTTATAATACATTTTTCTGACACTTCATGGATGAGATTTGCTGAATACTATATACTTTTCTGACACTTCGTGGATGAGATTTGCTGAATACTATATATTTTTCTGACACTTCATGGATGAGATTTGCTGAATACTATACTAGTAGTATCCCTGTTATCTTTCCCTTTTTAATTTGGTAATTGTTACTGACAGTACAACAATTTGCTGTTCAATAATAATAACTTAATGTAGTCATTGTTTATGTCTTGACGTATTTGAGAAATTTCTACAATTAGTCTTTGCAAGCTGTCGAGGCAAGTTTATGCTAAACCTGTTTTATGTAGCTTTACACGATTTATGTATATATTGCCGAATTAAGGATGTATTCAGGACAATTAGGACATGTGTATCTCTACTACTATGACACTTGACATTTACTATTATCCTTCATATGTCCCCGATATCCACCAACTTACATAGAAACCTGATTATCAATGTCAATACATCAAGTCTAAAGCTGAAAGGGAATTGTCAGACACAACCTAACTGGATTGCAATATTTAGCAAAAATGAGTCTAGCTTTCAAGCATTAAAATGGAAACTGCATTGGTTTACTTAGTAGTCGTTCCTATCTTATGAAAAGAGAACTTCCTTCATGCCTGGTCTTTTGTAATGTGCCAAATACATTTTGTGAAAACTAAAGTTATTGTGAAATAACTGACCAATATAAACATAATACGGTCACCTGAAGATTATTTTTGCAGTCACATAACCCGGATTGTAACTTAATGTAAAATGGTTATGGTATCACTGTCCATATCATATCCTTCATTCAATCAGACTGAAAAATAATTGGCTGAATCATGAGTATGATTTTAAAAAATATGTTCTGGGACTTTAGGTTTGTTCTGAGAATTAGAAAAACTCATTTATGATTTCAAAATATTTTCCAACTTCAACTAGAAGTATTCACGGGGATTTGAGGTAAGACCAATCTAGAAACAAGATCCATAAAATCAACAGAACATGTGCAGTCAAGACCAAGGTTTGAGAACTCGGTTTCAGTTTTGGTTTTGGCCTTTTGTATTTACATTGTTCTCGGTGCGTTTCGTAAGCTCCAGTGGTTTCGTAAGCTCCAGTAGTTTCGGTTTGAGTTTCGGTTTCGATTTATATACTCATATATATTGAGATCGAATGAATTTTCTTTCCCTATAAAATTCAAAAGATTGAAAGTCAACAAGTCGTCAATGTGCAAAAGCTATATAATCTAGTTTTGTTGTGATGTACTTGTAAATTAAAATTATTTTGGGGCTAAGTGTGAAGGAACTTATTAATAGCTTATTTGGGTCGGGTTCTTGTAGTGGATAGTGGTTTAAAACCTGACCCAAACCCAACTTATTATTAAACACTTCAGTTTTACACCCGACCCAAAATCCAGCCCAAATCTCTTTACCACCTAACCCTAACCGACTCATCTTTAATCTGATTCGATTCATATACAAACCCGAAATCTCACTCTTTCTAACCCGACTCCTCGTCCGCTCTCCATGAAAAGCTAGGGTTCTTCAATTAGAAAGAGGAAAAGGCCGCCCACCTGAAGAAGTTGATAGATGGAGACTAAAGGGTCAGCTCTCTCTCTCTCTCTCCTCTCTCTCTCTCTCCACGGATTTTGTTTCAGATTTTCTGCTGATCCAGTCATTCTCTCTCCCCGTTTTCAAACTCTATGCTGGTCCAAATGTTTTTGATGTTTTCTTTCAAAATTGTAATACAGATTGTCTTCCACTCACAGTTAATTTGATGTTTTTATTGAATCGTGATGGAATTTGACCCTTTTATCATGCTGATCGATCGAAACCGATTTCTTGGCTCAGTTTCGTACCGGCACTTCTCGAAACCGGTACGAAATGGCCGAAACCGATCCGTTTAGGCTGAAACCTCAAACCTTGGTCGAGACCAATGGGTGTACCATTTCAGAGAAGAGATAGGATTGCAGATGAAATAGGCATGAAACAAGTGCAGAATGAGCATGGAATAAAAAGTAAGAAAGACATGACATAAATGAGAGACGATTAAAAGAGTTGAGTGAAAATTGAAATTGTTTATTGTTGATGTCATTCCAGTTCTCTCAACTAATGTTCCCTGCCATTGGCTTTCGCATAATATCACATAAACTCCATCATTTTCCTACTTGCCATCGTCTTTTCTGTAATTTCATCTTTTTTTTTAAACAAATGTTCCAATTAGTTTACCTTCTCATTACATTTTTTTCAAACAAAGGGATCTGTACATTCAATCAACCACCAAGATCTGTCAACAGTTACTTATTCAAGATTCCTCTCCTCTCTAACTGACAACAGGTTTGGAAATACATTCCTGTCTCTCATCCTGGGTCATCTCTAATCCAGCGCTCATCCTTTTTTTATTTATATGCATACACCACCCACAAGAAAGTTGATTGTGTAATCTTCTTTTGAGCCCTATTAGAGTGTGTTTGGTATGCAGAATACAACACTTCCATCTGGATCGCATCCCCGGGGATCTGGAATATTGCATTACCATGTTTGGTGCAATCTGGACATTCCTGGAAATATAATACTTTCATTTTTGGTAATGTTAAAAAGAATTTCAGGATTGTGACAATTCCATGTAAAAATTTACCAAAGCAACCCTATTATGGTAAGAGGAGAAAAAAGGTGAATGCGTAGGGGGCTGCAGGTATGGCGGTGATGGCAATGTTGGCGGTAGCGGTGACGGTGGTGGAGACACGCTACGAATAACAGTGATGACGGTGGTGGAAAAGTCAGCAACAGCAGCAATGACAATGTTGGCGGTGTGCATGACTATTGTGGCAATAATGACCTAGTCAGCAGTAAGCATTAGTGGTGAAAATGGTGATGGTGACAACCCTACTGGTGAGGAAGATGGTGGCAGTGACTGCGGTGTCCACAATATTGGCAACAACAGCACTAGTGGCAATGACATTGGCGAAGAGGGTGGTGGTGATGGATGAGAGCACAAAGGAAGAAAAATGAGGTAAAAGGGTAAGCATATTTTGAAAAATAAATTCTCTATATTGGATTATCACTGAGTGGCTCCGCAGTGTACACACCTCCCACGGAGGGAACCACTTTCCCATGAAACGAGGGGATGTTATGTCGGGAATCTAAATTGTGGTTATGCCAAACAAGAATCCACATGGGATTTCTTTTATACTCAGGTGGATTCTCGCATACCAAACACAACCTAAAGTGAATCCTTTAAAGGATAAGAGAGATCGGGCTGAGAAAGAATGAAATGACAAAAGGGAAGGGAAAAAACATAGGAGTGGGGAGAAGAAAACTGTATTGAAACAATCTAAAAGTTCTTGTTCTCACACATCCAAAATTGGTGGACAAAGTTGTGTAAAACATAAACCTTAGGGAACAACACATTAAGTTTGGACCCTCTTTGTAACCAACAACACAAAAAACAAGAAAGAAAAGTATAACTTTTCAAGAAATAATGGGAGAAATAAATCAGCAAAAGATTCCCAGGAATATTTTACCAACATATTCCTAGAGTATTTTCTTGCTCGTCTATTTTTCACATATGACTAAGCAAAAAATAGCACAAACTTTAACACATGGGAAATGAAGTCTGAATAATACTATTAAAGTCCCTGTCATTGCAGCAAAACTCCGAAGTTGTGGTGAGGGTTGAGAGTATTATATTTAAATTCTACAAATACAAACTTCACCATTTTGCCAGCAAAAAGAAGAGATGATGATTTTCTAAAAACAAGTTTTACAAAGAGAAAACAAAGCAACTACAACGCTTAGTATTAAGGGGAAATCCTATGTCAGAAATTATATAATAGAGTCTCAAGAGTTATTTAACTAAGAAATAACAATGACTGGCATGACGTGAACACTGACCGATGGAGGAAACAAACGGTTTAGATTTAGTAGATTTGACATTTTTATTTAAATTAGATTTGGATAGATGTGGTTGAAATTTAGAAGTTATTTGAATTTAGATTTGGATAGATTTAGTTGAGATTTAGGAGTTATTTGAATCTAAATGTGGCTAGATTTGATGTTATCAATAATTGCACGTATAGTGCACGTGTTGTAGGCTATATATAGCCATGTAGTGATCTTTGAAAGATATTGAATGATTTTGATTATAAAAAAAATAAAGCTATTTGCTTTGGGTATTGATTTTAATCCACATAGATTGAATCATAGGCGGTGAAGCTAAGATCCGGGTTGATCCGTGATCATATCTTTCCTTTCTTCTCTTCTTCCCCCCAATTCTACAAAATTCCCACCACAAATTCTAAATCCCCCTCCGTCCCACATCAATTTGGTATCAGAGCCGAATTTCCTGTTTTTTCCTTCCACAAAATCCGCCTAAAAAATTACTGTTCTGTGAATAGTAAATTTACTGTTCACGGTTATTGTTCACAAGAACGCTACCTCAGTCCTGAGTCTGTTTCAGACTCGTTCAGAGTCTGTTTCGAGCTCTGTTTGAAGTTTGGATTCGTGACTGAGCCCCAAAACTACTTAAAAGACTTTGTAGCCAGAAGACAAGATAGACCTTCACGAGCTTCAGTTTGGTGCCCATACTATTCTCGCAGCAGAAAATCGGCATTTCAGACCTTGTTTCCAGTCCGATTTGAGTTCAGTTCGAACAGTAGATATTCTTGGGTAATTTCTGAACTTCTATTCTAAAAGTTTATTCATGAAATTTTACTTTTGTGAAAAACATATAAATATTGAAGTTGATGACAAGAAAGTGAAAAGGGATTTTGATGATCAGTATGGGTATGAGAACTGAGAGAGTAATCTGGAAGAATTCTACAATTATTTTATTCTAACATCTGAACAGAAGCGTCGTTATGCCCAAATGAAGATTATTGGAAAAGCTTATTGTTGGAGGAAATGCAGCAATATCGACTATCGATGTTGGTTTGTTTTAAAAGATCTTCATGTTTTGTATGCTCGACACCTTATGTATTCATCTGAGAAAGATTACAAAGAGCAGAAGTTGTTGATGAATCAAAGCCAGAGTTAGAAGTTGTTGATAAGACAGATCCAAAGTCTTCAGTCCTTGACTTTTTTGAGGAGCCAAGAGTAGAAGTTATTGCTGAGTTAGAGCTCGTACCAAAACCAGAGCCAGAAGTGAAAGAACCAGAGCCAGAAGTGAAAGAGCTTCTTATTGGGACTCTTGTAGATCTTCCAGCTGAGTCTACCATGGAGCTATTGTTGTCTTTGCCAGTTATGAGGATTCCAGCGTACCTGAGATCGCCTGACTTGTACAATCCTTTACAGATCTTTCTACATGACACAAAGTCACAGAAGACCAGGCTATTCAGAGCACGAAGTACAGTTGATTTGGTTCTCACCCGAAAGGATGCGCTTTCGTTTGCTACCTGTGCATTGATCGAGTTATCAACCTTTAAAGAAAATTTGTCACAGAAGCCAGTTCCACCTCCACCACCTTGGTGCAGTCATAACACATCAGAGAGAATTTTTCGCCCACCACCTTGACCTGATTGAGGATTTGTTATGCGGTTCAACCCGGTTATGCTTACCTTCTACCTATCACTACATTCATCGGGATGAATGTTTTCAAGTCAGAGAGAATGATTGGGAAATAAACTGTTTAGATTTAGTAGATTTGAGATTTTTATTTAAATTAGATTTGGATAGATGTGATTGAGATTTAAAAGTTATTTGAATCTAGATTTGGGAGTTATTTGAATCTAAATGTGGTTAGATTTAGTGAGATTTGATGTTATCAATAATTATACGTATAGTGCACGTGTTGTAGGCTATATATAGCCATACAGTGATCTTTGAAAGATATTGAATGATTTTGATTATAAAAAAAAATGAAGTTATTTGCTTTAGGTATTGATTTTGATCCCCATGGATTGAATCATAGGCAGTGAAGCCAAGATCCGGATTGTGATCCGTGATCATATCTTTTCTTTCTTCTCTTGTTCTTCCCTAATTCTACAAAATTCCCAACACTTCTAAATCCCCCTCCGTCCCACGTCCTGACACTTTACATCCATACATGGGCTTTGATGCACGCACATCATTGTTATTGCCTAATGTAACAACAACAGAACTATATACATGATTGGCATGACATGGACACTGGCACTATACATCCACACACAGGTGAAACCGAAAACATAACATGTGCGAGGATGTAAAATGTGCGAGGACATATGTGTTCGTTGAATTGGAAAGCCCATGCAACAGTGATGAAATTGTACAAATGAATAATTCTTCAGAATCCTCAGCTAAGGAGTTGAACAGAAACTACATGAGATGATCTCAAGAGAAAATATTCACATAAAACAAAGGGGGGGAAAACAACCTCCACAATTTTTCAGGATCCTCGCAACGTTTCCACCTATCCTTCCATTTTTTTAAACCTTCAAGCATGCTGCAACAACAAACAAAAAGGCTATGGGCATCAATAACCCTAAAGACAATAGTGATGACAAAAATAATGAAGATATTGATATTTGACATACTCAGTGTGATACTTATTTAGCTCTGAATAATATTTCTTCTTATCAGATCTGGTTTTTCTTTCCCTTCGAAGTATGACATCCGGATGAAGATTCCCAGAGCAAAGCGAAGTGGACCTGTCAACATACATCAGAAATAATGGACCTTTTAGAATAACCAAACATCTTAATTATATAATTACACTATCTTAGAAAGCGCTTTTGGATAAGTCCTTTCGGAAAAAGACTAATCCATAAAGCAGAAGCAATACCAAACATACCCTAAGGGTTCTGACTAAGTTGGCCACTTTTTAAAGCTATGCATGAAGTCTTGTGACAATCTGGACTTAACGCAGATAGTAGCTGATGTGTAGAATGACCATTTTGGCTTAGTATATCATCAGTGTTATTTTACGCTACAGTATTGGGGTAGCATACCATATAATTGGGTTGTTCTCCCACGTAATCGCATCACAGAACAGGATGCACAATGAAGGCTATATGAAGCTTGCCATTCCATATGATTACCATGCTGCTTAAGGTGTTAAGAACACTAGCTATCATAACCAGAAACTTACAAGGAAACCTGAGAACCCAAGGGCATCGACTAGGAAGGCCTAATGCTTTCAAGCTCTCCATGGTCATGATGATCTGACATCTGATAGTAACTGTCAGATGACCTTCCACCATGACTATTAAGTGCTATGACAACCCGGTGCTCCAAAAGAAAATGACAACACGAGTCCTCACAAGGGTGTCCTAACCTTTTACTCCAAAATATAATGATCCACGCAAATGGAAGTGGCAGTTGCAGTTCATAGAAGCAACTGGCAAGTTTGCTCTCATTATTGGGGTTGCTTTAAATATACAGCCCCCAAATTTTACCTATTCTGAAATTTACCAACTGAATTATTGATATTGCCAATTCACCCCTCAAACCTTTTGGATCTTAGAGTACCTCCTTGTGTTATTCTTTAAGAATCAAAAGAGAATATTCTGTTATTTAACGTTAAAATACCTAATATCTTATAAAACTGACTAATCTACCCTCCCTACTCTAATCCAACCCTAATCCTAACCCTACTCCCTTCCTACTCGTCTTGCTATAACCCAACATCAAGCACGTTGATGATGATGTCAGCATTTGATGTTGCCAATCCCTCTTTTCTTTTCCTTTTTAATTTTTAGTTTTTAAGTTTTTAAAGAAATAAAGAAAAGGAAGGGGAACTGGTATATTATTCTTATCTCATCTATAAACTAAAAGTAGGGGTAAATTTCTAATACTCAAAAGATTTGAAGGGTAAATTAATAATCAATGATTTGAGGGGTTAAATTTCTAAATAGGAAAGATTTGAGGGTATATATCTAAAAAACCCTTCATTATAGCCCTGAAATAAAGTCTTAGTAACCGCATCCATGAAAAGAGATTGAGCTATTCAAAACAGATGTCCGCAATGTGATTTGTGTTCAAAAGGTTTCTTATATATATTACTTCCTCCACGTCTTCCCAAAGAGACTTTGCCCGTTGCCTTTTCCAACGAAAGGCAGCAATCTTTTCTTTCTCATGTAATGAGAAGTTTGTTTGCCATAGGTGTCAGAAATATATCCACATCTCTAAAGTAGAAACAGGTGGCACAAACAAGCAACAGAAATGTCTCCTCACAATTAAAAGACCATGTTTCATGCATGTCAAAAAAAGTTTCTCGTTTTTTTGGCATCATCCCATATCCATTTTGAGCATCTAACTCCCTGACAACAAGCACATATTAGAGCATTCAGTAACTATAATTTTCAATAGAAACAGGCGGATAGGCGGGTTCATGTAGAAGACCTAGGCAAGTGAGCAAACGATTGTCACAACATATGACTCACTGTAAAACTTAAACACCAGAAAATAAAAAGTCACAAGCATTGTTGAAAAAGCTACGCAAATGAAAAAAAACTTTCCATTCGCGTGTTATCTAATTGGTACACAGCAGCAAGGAGGAAAGAGGAAAGAGTCTTCTCTATTATGGATATCACTAATTTGCCCAAAATAAAAAATGTTCAATGGTATTAACTCTAGAGACAATAACTATACTATAATAAGTATTGATTCAACCCATTGACATGAAGCATACAAGACTCAGCCCAGAAATTAGCTAATAATACTTGCCATCTGAGAGAAGGGTTTCCAAAGTGATGGTCTTCCCCTGAAAGCAGTGATTGAACTGCTTGTTCTGCGCCGGTACCAGTAGGAAGAAACAGGGTGAGAAGCTTTCTCTCTGATTCTGAGAGACATGTCGCCCAAACCTGGCAAGAAAATACAAAAGAACCTCCAGTATACAATGAGAGGGGACAGAGAACTAGAAATGAAGCCAACAAGTTTTTTTATATATAAAAATAAAAGGACAAAAAAGCTAATGGGATATATGAGGACAGAATGTCACATCATAAAAGACTATTCCCATGAAACAAACTTAGTTACCTCATATGAAAGCACCTCCATCAGATTATTCAAACTATATATTTCTTGTGGAACACAGAACACGTCAGCTAAACCTGAACGACATTGAGGGACAGAATCAACAAATGGAGTCATGTCAGTCCATGTTATCCCAATCTGTTCCCTTTTTGCCACGGCTTTCTTTTGACTGTCATTCCACTCCAAATATATATGAGATCCCAAGTTCAACACATAATCAGATAAGTCCAGCTTCTTTTTCTTCTTTCCTCTATAATGCTCATGCAGACTGGAATTTATTAATCTTTTCTTTTGTTGACCCGCTGCCATTTTCCACACTTATAAACTTAAATTACCACCGGCACTTTTTTTCAACTTGAGGTCTTCATCTTGATATCTACCCAAGTATTTCTCTTGAAAATACAGGAAATAAGTTCCTAACAAGTTATAAAACAAGTGTAAGACCATTTGTATCAAGAAAGTGCTTCAATGATTTATCATTTTATGAAAACCAACATTAACAAGAAAAGTAAAACAAGGCAGAATCTGTGGAAAGGAAAATGTAAGCAGAAAGAGAAATGAACAGTCCTTTGACGCATAATGCATCTTTTTAAGTGTCAAAGGATCCAAAAGATCATATCAATTTAAACTACTAAACCACTTGGCTTCATGTTCATGAGAGTGTAATGACTATACTAATATAGGGGTGTCACTGAGCCGGGCCAACCTAGCAACCCGCATGAGCATGGCCCGCTTTGGCATGGGCACGGCACGGCCCGGCCCACCTGGTATCCGGGCCAGACCCGGCCCGGGTCCGGCTCCCCTACAAGCCAAACCCGAGTTTCACATTTGGCAACCCATGGCCCGCCCAGGCCAGGCCTAGCCCGAGCACGAGTTTTGGCACGGCCCGCCCGGGCATGGGTTTTGGCATGGCCCGCCTCGGTCGGCCAGGATGCAGCGCCCAACGGCTCTTTGAGTCGTTAGGCAAGGCACAGACGGGTCGGCCCGCCTCCCCAACAGCTCAAAGAGCCGAAGGTTTGCAATTTTTTTTGGTAAAAACTCCCCAAGCAGCTCCCTCAATGGCTATTTTAGCCGTCGCGGGGCTATTTGTAATTTTTTTTTGCAAATAGCCCCCCAACGGGTAATATATTCTTTGGGTGAATTTTTTGCAAAAAAATTAGAAATAGCCCCCCTCTTCCCCTCTATAAATACTCCCTCTTCCACACTCCATTTCATCACAACAAAAATCTCTAAAAATCTAAAAATAAACTCTACAAATTTTTACTCTCTACAAAATCTCTCAAGCTCTCACTACAAGGCTACAAGCTCTCTCTCTCTCTCAAGCTCTACAAGCTCTCTCTCTCTCTCTCAAGCTCTACAGCTCTCTCTAAGTTCAATTAGCATTTGTGAGGTAATTATATTCTTGTCTAATTAGAAGTAATAGATGCACATTCTTCATCAGCAAGCCTGAGTAAGACTTCTGATTTTAGAATTAATGCAAATTATAGCTTGAGTAATGAAGAGTTTCTAACTCTTAATTTGCCTTTGACCGACACTCCATAATTTTCATTCACACAATCGTCCGGTTTTAATGCTTCTTATGATCCAACCACTACTCATATATCTGCTAGTTCTCCCGAGGTATCAACTACCTCTACAAATCTTAAATCTAGAGTTTGAAAATATTTTAATAAAGTAACTGTTGATAGAGCTAGGAGGGCTCAATGTAAGTTGTGTTCAGATGTTTCATATATTTTCCCAAAAATGCTAGAACCAGTCCACTAAGCAGACATATTAAAAGTAAACTTTGAACACTAACCACAACAAACTCAAATTAGCATTTTAGATAGTACAATAGACACTTTTACTTGTAATCATGCTACAGGTAAAACTAATTTAGCTAAATATCTTCTTCGGTCTAAACATCTTTTAGTATGGCTGAAGACGAGGCATTTACAGAATATATTAGAACCACTCATAATCCAGATTATGAGTTGATCAATAGGAATACTATAAGAACTGAAATGTTTAGAGTTGATGAAGAAAAAACAAAAGTTAATTACAATTTTATCTTCTTTGTCACATAAAGTTGCACTTAATTCTGATTATTGGGAAGCTCTTAATCGCAATCATTATACAGTTATTATTGCACATTATATTGATTTTGATTGAATTTTAAATAAAAAATTATCAATTTTAAAAATTTCTCCATCCTCATAATACTTCAAATCTAAGTAAGATTATAATGAAGGTCGTTAGAGAATATAGAATTGATTCCAAAATTTTTGCTATTGCTTTTGATAATGCTAGCGAAAATATTGTTGTAATTGAAATTTTAAAAAAAAAATTTAAAACCTGTTTTGAATGGCAAAAATTTTCATATTCGATGCGTTTATCATATTATTAACTTGTGTGTACAGAATAGTTTGAAATTAATTAATGATTATATTAAAAAAATAAGAGAAACTATTATATTTACTAAAAATAGCGACCCAAGAAGACAAACCTTCAAACATATTTGTTCCAACTTAAGCCTACCTGCTAAAAAATTACCTCAAGATGTAAGAACTCGTTGAAACTCAACATATAATATGCTGAGTAAAGCGATTCCTTATCAGCAGGCAATACATATGTTTATTTCTGTAGAATTGCATATCTATTTTATTATCGAGGAGGAATAGGAAATTTGTAAAGTTGTTTGTAAATTTTTGAAAAGATTTGAAAGAGTAATAAAAATATTTTCTAGTATTTATTATCCATGACTAGTTTAGTATTTTATGAGTTAACTGAATTATCGAGGTATTTTCTATATGTAGACATAATGATTTTCTTTGAGATATTATTGCTCTTATGGAAAAAAAATAATAAATACTTTAAAGATTTTTCTTATATTTTTTTATTTTGCTACTATTATGGATCCTCACATTAAATTTCATGGGTGTAAATTTTTATTTAAAATTTTAATGAAAAAATGGAATATGATGATAATACTACCATAATGTGGGAGATATTGATGCTTCTATAAATGAGTTGTATAATTATTAGGAAGCTACCTATGACAATAAATAATCTACTTCGTCATCTCAAACTTCTTCATCTAGAAATAGAAGTTTATTATTTTCAAGTCTTTTATCAGCATCAAAAAAAAATCTAGAGCCTCTTATAACTCTTAGTTTAAATATGAAAATACTTACAAGGTTCTTGGATGTTCGATCATATATGTTCGAATAGTCGGATCTCGTTGTCGAGCATATCATGTATGCTATGGCGGATACTTTTCTACGAATTTTATTTCTTGATAGTTTTATTCCTTGAAAGAGTTATTCAAATCTATCTATTGTCAATTGGAGGAAGGATTTTATTTTCAATCTACCGAATAATTTGTTTCATGATTTGTTATGCATTTAGCTTATCTGATAAAAGTCATGTAATTTCTTTTGTTGAAGCTGAGCAATTATGATTGGCTAATATAGTTTTAACTTTATAAGATTTGTCAATAAATGAAGCTTACAAGTTTTTTCAGTTTTCCTAAACAATTGAATGATTTCTTGAATCAAATTTTGGTTCAAATCTTGAATGATTGAGCACTTGTTTTATTAAGTTTTTCTACCTTGTACAATTAATCGTCACCCAAATAGCTAAGCTTTCTCTCCACGAGTGCACGAAAGGACACTGTATCCCAAGTGGTTGAGCCTGCTCGCCACTGTCTGGGGGCACTCGTCGAACATGTAATTGTTGATATGCCAAACAAGCAAAAACATTAACTTCCACCCAGAATGATGAGGTGAAGAAGAGGCCCGAGTTGGTTGACTGTCATTTCTTAACTTAGTCCCTCAGGTCCACCAATTTCCACCAGAATGATGAAGGTGATGAAGAGGTCTATGAAGGTCAGGTGTCATTACAAAACAACCTAGACCCCAAATCCATTACACTCCTTGCAAGATAGCAGCAAGTAGAGTTATTTATTAAAGTCGGGTAAGATTACACTCCCTTGCACAGAAGAATTATCTATTGAGGGCAAGTAAGATGATACTCCTTATCAGAAAAGAATCATTCAAGTCGAGTAAGATTACACTCTCTGCCCCCAAAAGAATTATCCAGGTTGAGTATGATTACAATCCCTGAGATAAAATTACCCAACTTTCTCCACTCATAACCGCCTACGATGGTCTGGTCATGTGCGACGTAGACTTACAGTGCGTCAGTCCGGCGAGTAGAGCGTATCAAATTATGACAAGTTAAAAGAGCGCAGGAGAGACCGAAGAAAATATGAATGGAGGTGATATGACAAGATAAAGAGGCTAAAGGTCTTAATGAAGGCATATTGCTCGATAGGAATGAGTGGAGAAAGTTGATCCATGTGCCCGATCCGGCGTAATTCTCTTTTGGTTCATGTAGCCTACCCCAAATACTTGAGACAAATGGCTTAGTTGTTGTTGTTGTTGTTGTTGTTGTTGAGTACATAACACTCCATGTCCATTCTGAGAAGCAGGTTAAATCATCCACACTTCTTATTCCATTGTGAGCACATGCTGGTCGAATCTCCTACGCTCTTTGTCCCATTTCGAACAAGTTTTGCTGAAATAATAGCTATTTCATCCTGGTAACTCTTTGCACTCCTCAAAAACTGTTGATGAAGAAATAAATAATGAGTTAAATACTTGAAACTATGATTTCTTTTATTGTACTACAATAACTCATTTGAAAAAGAAAAAACCAAAACCCTACTGGCCAACATCGTATTATACAACAGGTTATGGAAAGATCGGCCGAAGTAAGAGCACCATCTCTTTTCGACAGGGTGGCCAATCTGGTAGAAAGAAAGATGTCATCTTACCCTACCGAGTGATTCGAGGATGTTGGATAATGTTCGATTAAGTTTGATTTCATAGGCCTAAGTTAAACGAATGGGTACTTTAATGTTGAAACATTACTTTATAGCAGCTCAACACCCTCAGCCCATACAATTTAAGAGACCTACGACGCTGAAGCGTCGCTTTATAGCAGCTCAATCTTGTAGGCCCAATATCAATTCCCTAATACAAATATATAAAGAGACTTGAATCGGTTCGGCATCACTTCAATAGGAGCCCAATCCACCAAGTATACCACAAACCAAGCATGTAAAATTGTATCATTGAAAACTAGCAAAATAACAAATGGAGAAGCAAAATAAAGAGTTATGTCGACGCCCCTTGTTTATTCGATGAAGGAATCAAGAGCAACCCGAACGAAATCCTTAAACTCCTTGCTATTTCTCATAAAGGAGTCCACTCGACCATGAAGATCGAAAAGACTGCATGTCACCCCTTGAGGCAATTGGGTAAAGCATTCCAAGAGTAACAGCTCAAAGTTGACAATGGCAATGTTTGAAAGGCCAAAAGATTTGCATTACAATTGACTATCACCACGAGCAGTGATCAACAACGTCACCGGTTCAAGCCAACATCTCTTCAAGCATATATTCATTTAAAGCACGTCAATCTGAAGACATATTTCCATTCACGCAACAAAATATGGTTGATCGAACAAATTATTTACTCGATGAATTGCTCAATGAGCATTGATTATTTGAGTAAAGGACGCAAAATCTTGTTGATTCAACCAGCATAATTACTACTTTAAAAAACTGTCAAGAGCTTTATCATATCTTCTTTTTGAATGATGATCAATAAGAACCAGCACTGCCATCTATCATACTTCCGAACTGGGTTCTTTCGAGCAGAATTAAGAATAGTTATTCTTTTGAGCATCGAGCAATTCATGAGGGGTTGGTCGACCTCTAAAGACGATTGATTTGATCATGATGTCTCTTATTCGAGGACGATATTCTGTCGAGCGAAATTACTACATTCATTTACTACCTGCTGAAGACTAACCAGATTGTCTCTCGTTTCGAGGATTCTGATCAGAATACAATTGAAAGTAGAAAGAAGAAAGCTAGAATAAGTGAAAGATGGGTTTTCCCGGATCTACTATTCCTGAAATTTCTTTGCTCAAGCAATTTACTTCCTCAATTGAAAGAGAACCTTATGACATAGGTAAAATTGGGAGAATGATTTGAGAACTTTTTATGAGATCAAATCGGTCACGTTACGTTCCCTACGAGGATATGGAGGAGAAAGATCTAAACAACAAAGCATACTAGAATCGTGAAAGTTTCTCCAATTGGAAACTTGAAAAAAGCAAAAAAAAAAAAAAGATCTTTCAAAAGCAAAACAGACTGATAAACCTTTGAAGAAGAATGATAAGAGAAATTCAAGCCGAAAAATTTATTTGCTTGCATTCTCTCTTCGATCAAAAAACAATCGAGAATTATCTCTAGTGTAACCAAAGATTATTTTTCTATTCGTCCATATATTCTCTTTATAGTGGAGATCAATGATCATTTTAATAAGCCCTTTTACTCCGGTCGAAGCTACTCTATTATTCTAAGATCGATCAGCCAGTGCCAAGGAGCATTTTGATATTTCCCATTGGTCTAGTAGTGACTATCATTACTATTCTCTTTTTATCAAGTAAGGATTTGGCATTCTCTCTTTGATCAAGGATTGTCTGCAATGGATCAGTGATTTTTTTGGCTTTCTTTGGTAATCAAAGACTGTGAATACCTATCACTCTTTTTTGATAGAAATCTTGATACGATCAGTTCACCATGCTTGGTATGTGACTCTCTGATCACTTCAAATACTCTCTACTAATTGGGATATGGCTATACTATATTCGGTACTCTCCTTCTGTACTCTCTTTCTGGAATGGAATTTCTTTCAACGATCATGCGTCAAGTGGAATTCTTATTCTATCAAAGAATGTGAATCCTGAATCACCTATTCTATACTAATTAGGATGAAACTCTCATATTCAGTACTCTTCATGGATGGAATTCTCTCAAAAAAATCTAGCAGCAACTATCTTTTAGATTTTTACAAACATACTGCTATTGGCGTTAACTCAAGAAACTATGACTTTTCAAATAATTATGACTTCTTTAATTGATCGATTTGAATGATCACTTTGAATTATCTTTAGCATTCTCTTATTGGCCGCAGATGATCCCTCTACTATCAATGAATTATCTTTGATATTCTTATGTTTAGTTTTCTCTATCGCTCAAGGAGCTACCACTTTTCAAAATATTGGCTTTCTCTGTTGTTCAATCAACGACCGTCTTTGGGTTTTCTTCAGCACTGTATGATCAGAAAATCTCTTATATTCTCGGTGAATTATCTTCAATATTCTTGGTCGAGCAAATGTATGTCCCGAATTTTAGTAATAAACTGACGATTGTAATGGTCAAAAAATTATTCCTACTCTTCTATATTAGTCATGTGGCGATTATCTTCAGATTGAGGATTCTACTGTTGATTCCTTTGCTCGGACACTTCTTGTTTGTACTCGAAAGTGGGGGGCAAGTGATAGCAAATGAAGGTATTAATTCTTTCTATGATCAGAGGGTCAAAAGCTACTTTCTTCATTCAAACACTTCCTGCTCGAAACCGAAAGTGGGGGCAAGCGATAGTATTCATCTTTGATCAAGGACTCAAGAAGCTCCTTTCTTCATTTGAACAATTCTTGTTCAAACTCGAAAGTGGGGGGCAATAATACTACTAATATCATGTAAGCATATATGATATGTTCGACAACAAGGATCCAGCTATTCGAACATACATGATCGAACATCCAAGAACCTTCGAACAAGTATTTTCAAATCTAAACTCAAAGTTCTAAGAGTATTGGGGCGTCCTACCAGATTAGGACTCGGAATCCTACTCGAAGTAAAATTCAGCCCGCCTATAAATTCGGACAGGATCCGGAAACACCTTTGACTTGTTCGAGCAATATCTTCCTCATATGGTGTTCGTTTTCTATGATCTTGGACTCGTATTGAAGCTAAGGAAAAGATATATTTAATAGAGCTGGTTTGGTACCTTAACTGTTTGACCACCCCCGACAGTAACTCTCAGACGACAGAGAACTCGCTGTCCAGCAGTGTTGACATGGCGGGTCCAATCTCCTTCCAGGTATCTCTAGTTCTATAAAAGGGGAACGAACCTTCACCAGAGGTATCTTCTTCTCAGTAGTCTCAGTTACCTTCTCCTCTAAGATTCATTACTGACTTGAGCTTTAGAGGGCCGTCGTCGTGCCCAGTCCGGCGGCGCTAACCCTCGGTTGTTTTGCAGGATCTATGAAGATTTTCTAAAGCTTCCAAGATCTCTCTCGCTGAATTAGTGTTTCATCACTTAACCTACATATAGATGCGCTTCAAATGAAACACTTATCAACTTTGTGTATATAGTGAGAAGTATAGATGCTTCAGGACTAGATATGTCAGCTTATGCAATGAATCTATGAATACATAAATGAGCATACCAACACATATAAAATATATTGTATATATGAAACCATTTTAAGTCATGAATTATAATCAAGACTCTGCCATGAGAGAAATTAGCCACAAGATGAATGGTAAATAGCTTGGAAAACAAGAAGAATGCAGCATGCCAGTTATGTATTATAGAGCTTGATGCAAGGTGGTCATGGGTGCCCACAGGTCAGCAAGAATGATGCCTGGATCACAAATATTAAGGGTTGCACTTTGAAAGTAAGTAGAAAATCTAAGCCATCCCCTCAAAAAATGGGTCGGTTATTGAGTGCAACCATAAATTGAGAAGATTCCAGGAAGATTAACCAAACTTTCAATCAGTTGTAAACTAACTTCAACCATATCATTTAGTGTTAAAACTATACTATAGGCAACAAGGTCTTGTCATGAAACCTGGAAGGCCAGTTGGCAAATAGGAAGAACAGCCGCACCAACCAGATGATCAATATTCAATAAAGGTAACGAAGCCTACTTTCTATTAGACATTCATGGCAAAATTTACTAAAACTGAAAACTCTTTGAAGTTTGATCTTTTGATATAATATAAACTGACAAAGAAGCTCTAGCATATCCAAATAGACCTTTGTTCTAAAAGAATTAGTTTATTACTGTGGATTCTACATACACTTCTTATATTCATTTATCTCTGTGCAACCAATACCTCTCTTAGGTTACCTTTACTATCATCTCTGATTGTGCTCACTTACGACAAGGCACAATGGTTAATTGTGTCAGGTTGCCTAGTATCAACAGTGAATATAACAACCAGACATGTAAAACAATCACATTAGAACTGTATTCTTCTTAATCATGACTCTTTAAAGGCAACCTCCCAGCAAGTATTTTTCAAATCAAACTTGTATAACCATGTAATCTTAGGCATTCCTTCACCATTTCCTGAGCCGTCAACACAAGTTCAAGCGCCTTTTCTTCCTACTGCACCATCAGCTTCACATTCTGCATGCTGATACCAACTTGTCAGTTTTCCATCACCCTATCATCAATCAATAATCACCCAAATCCTTCATCTCCTCTATCATAACATCCCTCACCCCCTTCCTACAACTATAAAGTTATAAATACTTCTTAAACTTCTTGTTTAGGTTGTTGTCATCTTGTTTACTTAAATCCCTTTAAATGTGCAACATTCCAAACAATCATGTAATACAGCAGATTCTATTGTTGTCTGTAAAATTTTCCCTAAAGCCAAAAAGAAAGTATTTATCACAAACACCCAAAGGCCAACCTCAATGTCCTCTCAACTGTAAAATACACAAGAGATATCTTTGTCCCTTGCTCTTTTCCCATGAATGCCCAAGATAACAAAACTAATTGCGTTCCAGAATCATTTTGCCAGTAATTACTTCACTTGCAATAGCACTAAAACTTCAATTGATATACTGTATTTTCAGTTGCTGATCAATTTTCCCTAGCCTTAATTACCATTAAACATTACCCTTGGGCCACTGTATCATCCACAATAACAAAAGCCTCAAAACTACTTATTCGCTGCTAACAATAACTACATCCACAACAAGTGTAAGCAATGGATTCTTAATATTGGCCGCGTTACAGTTCAACATAGCTAAATGTTGATTTTGTTGATTGCAAACAGTAGGCAATTCTTGTCAATGCCACATCATACAAGTCTATATTGACTTCTAAGAATCTGTCTTTTCTTTAAATATTTAATCACCTCTTAGCAAGAAATAGACTCCTTTGGGATCTCAGCATAATTCAAGGACTAGTTATGGAGGGACATTCTATAAAGAAACAATTCTTTCTTCACAATGTTTTTGAGCTATAAATCAAAGCTTCAAACAATAGAAACCATAGATAAAAGATTTATGTCAAGCACTGAATGCCAGCATTTAAGATGGTTGGTTACTTTGATGGCACAGTCTATTAAAAAGCACCTCCATCCACCTAAGAATTAGTTATAGACTTATATTCAAATCCAGAGTTTGACCACTTCATGCCATGTTTTTCGACTTCGTGCAATCTACAATTACCTATCATTGGGAATACCCCTTTGTCCTGGATAAGCCTGCTATCCGGTCAGGCCAGTCCACATGTATCACTAGACCCAGACTTGGAACTAGATTAGTCAAGCGTTTGGTATTTAGATCCAGATACTGCACTTTGTTTTCCGGACGGGTGACGTGGAATGTACCCATTCCCAACTGTGTGTAGTCTAACCCATACCAGATTTAAAGTAGAGCAACACATATCAGCCATATCAGATCGGACTTAATGCACACTGACCTAATAACAACCCAAGCAATTGGTCTGAGACGACACTTCACCTGTATTGGTCGAACTGATTTTTCACCCTAATGCTAGACCAATACCAGCTAACAATTGCAGATATTGATACTGACAACAAGAATTTAAAATTAGCATTTATGTAAATAAAAATAAAAAAAAATTGTGAAATGAATATCTAATAATTATTCACTATAAATATCTTAAGGGTAGTTTTGTCATTAAAAATTACATGCTAGGCATGTGATATGGTTTTGGATGGAGGGGTTTATGGAAGGTAGTCTTTTGAAAAAGCATAGCAAAGCTGATGAGGGTAACATGTACAAAAGATAGTTGAGGTGCATTTTGAAAAAATTCTCATACTTCATGATATCAATCTAAATTCACAAAAAACTTACAGATAACATAAAAAGAGAACACATATAACATAAAAGAGAACACATAAGCTCTGAACATTTTAGAAAATAAATTTTTAATATTTGTTTATCATATAATAACAAAAGTAACAATAGATATATAATATGGAATTAAAATTAGAAACAGATTCAGAAAATAAATTAAAATATATACATATATAAATATAGAGAAATAAAAAGGGGTCAACTTGTATTGTATGTGCAACATTGTTGTTAACTTTATGAAATAAAGAAGTTTGACTTCCCTACTTATTCATTTATGTTAAGATTACTAGCTCATACACCGTTTAGACTCAAAAATCACAGCATCATCAGTTAGTCCACTTCAAAGTATTTCGTTAAAACTTAAGCTAATTTAAACACTGTTCAAATGTTAAAATGATCACAGGATTGTGTTCATTGTCTATACTATTTTTATGAGGATATGTAAATTAATGTTAAAAAAATTTAAGATACTAATACAGAAATTCTATACTTTTCTGACTTAAAAGCATTGAAACTAACAATATCATGTTGGCCCAAAGGCCTTCACCCTAGTTTTGATGATGATCAACTCATGTAGTTATAGTTACTAATGATCTTGTGTTTAATTAGTGACAGATTCATGATCAAGATCTTAGTAGGTGCATAGCTCAACAAAGGATAAAAGAACAAGATTTGGAGCTTGCATGTGGTGATCCAAGGAGTTTTTGGATCAAGCTTGGACCAAGTCAAGAAGATGAGAAGCCTTCAAGGGAAGACTTCAAGAAGTTGAAGACTTGGGTCTAGGTATAGAATTTGTATGTTTGTTTTAGTAAAATGTAAAGGATAGATAGTTGGTGGATTGCTCAAGTCTATATCACACACACACTCTTGATAGAACTCTTGATTTAAATTGCTTTCATAAAGATTTCATTTTAGAAAAGAATTTTTATTTAGAAAAATATTTATCTTAGATTTTGGTATTTCATAGTTCATATCTTTAAACCAAAATCATGATTAGTGCTTTATGTCAAAATCATAGATATTTCTTATTGATTGTGTAGTGGATCATATCCATACACACTATGCTTTAAAATGAACTCAAATATCTTGTTTTTGTATTTGATGAAGATTTAGAAAAACAAGTTTGGAAAAACATGTTTTGAAAAATACATTTTGGTTATTGAGCTAATATTTCCAAGTTACAAAAATAGACCAATACATCTATAACATGTCTTGATTTTGTGCAAGCATGTTTGTTCTTTCAAGTATATTGGTAAAACTATTTTTGTAGAATTTCTATGTATTTTTAGGATTTTATAAAAGATTTTTAAATCCTGTTTTCTGACCTGGAAACTGGCTGACAGGCCAAACCGGTCGACCGGTCCGGTCGACCGATGTGCACAGCCCTGTGCACGTTGTCAGCACAGTGGCCGGTCGACCGGGTCGGTCGACCGACCAAGAGAGCTTTGCTCTCTGGAAATATCAGTCGACCGGACCGGTCGACCGACAGTTCATTCCAGGTTATCGGTCGACCGAGCCGGTCGACCGGTGGCTGCAACGGTCAGAAAAATGACCGTTGGCCGGTCGACCGGCGGTCGACCGACAGCACTGACACAGCCCCAACGGCTCTATTTTCTGGGGGCCTATAAAAGGGGGTTTTGTCTATTGTTTTGAGGTTAAGATTTTTGAGACTTCTTGAGCAGATTTTCTGATACTTTTAGAAGAGTTCTCTCCACATATTTGAGTGCAAATATTTCCCATCTTAAAGGGAGTTTTTATCAAGAGAGTGTTTTAAAGTGATCTTTGAGTTTTCCTCCATAGTTTTCTTTCCTTCATTTTCTCACCACACACTTGAGCTTTCCATTGCTAGATATTCCTATAGGTGTGTTGTAGTGAGAGTGCTCTTTAGGTGATCAAGTGTTGTGATCATCAAAGAGATCTTTTCTTTGTATTTGAGGAAGCGGGCAAGTGTGCTCGTTGTGGTTGGAGTTCGGTTGTGAACTCTTGGTGGTTCGAGGTACGGCCTCGGCGAGCTTAAGGAGCTTGCGTGTGTACGGGACTTGGGAGTCCGAGGGTTTGTAGGTGTACGGCACCGAGGAGAGATCCATTGGGATCTTGCATAGTGGAAACCCTTCGTGTGTCGAAGGCGGGGATGTAGAGCAAGGGGCTCGAACCTCGAAACAAACCCTTTGTGTTTGCGATTGCTTACTCTATCCCTCTCTCTCTCTTTGTCTCTTTTATATCTTGCATTGCTTCATTATTGTCTATCTCTATATGCTTGATATAATTGCTTGTGAGCTTAATTGATAAACTTGCTTGGGATTGCTTGATAACACTAGTATTCAACCAAGAGAGCCAACGCGGCACCTCAACCCATTCAAGGGGAATCTAGAGGAGCTTGTCCAGAGCCTCGCAAGGGGAATTCGGCAACACTCTTGAGTTATACATAAGTGTTCAATAAAAAGTATTTTAATTTGGTCATATTTGTTTTAATTCCGCATCATTTGTTCACAAGTGACCATTAGATTAGCCATCACCTATTCACCCCCCCTCTAGGTGATCTTACAATTGGTATCAGAGCAATTTCATATCAAACCTATAAGAGCTGCCCGATACCAATACAAATGATGAGATTTTGAACCTTGCTTCTACTAAACTTTAGAGATACGAAAAACAGAAGTGCAACATCTAAACTCTTCCTTTCTTAATGAAAATGTTACCAGAAAAGTATTATATAGAAAGATGTCAGAAATGAAAAATAAAGGTATAGTGTATATCCATCAATAAAATTTACCAATATAAAAAGATAATTCCTTTTGGGAGTGTATAATAATTATAAGATATATAGATGAGATAATATTAACATTTGTGATTGTAGACATAACCATATCTGTATATAACATTTTCTTAGCATTGTAATAACTATATATTTATGCAGACACATATACTAAATCTCGCAATAGCATGCATATATACTTAGTTGATAACTTAGAAATAAAAGACTTAAGAGCATTTTTTTTTCATAGAACTAAAGAAAAGATGATACAAGCAAAAGTGTTACTGGAGTGTTATGTGACTGCAACATAGTACTGAAGTTCATGTGAGAAAATTAATTTGAAAATTATTCCTGGGGGTTGCTCACATGTGCAATAGAGACTAATCATTGTGACAGTTGATAAAATCCTAACAAGGAGGAGCCAGTAGAGCCGGGTCTAGACAAAACAAAGCTTGGATTGAAATGTTAAACTAGGGTTTTTAGTTGACAAAGTAAAATTGACCTTAATATAGCTGATGGAGAATGTCTCAAGCGCCCAACCTCTAGAATTGGGGGGAACACATAAGTAATCAGTGGTTGTGATGCTTCTGTACCACATTTTTTAAACATTTACCTTTATATTCGCCAAATATTCGTAGCCAAGAAAGTGACTTCTAAAACATCTTCTTCTTCAGTTTCTAGGCATTTTGTTTTATTATTGATTTTAGCATTAACAGTTATCATGCTTGTGCAGTTGTCCCACAAATCCTACAAAGTCGCAGCCAAATCAATGTTTCAAGTCTTCATTTAACAGATTGATGTTAAGAGGCAATATGAGCCAATTCGAAAAATATGACCCATGGTGATGATAACCCAACAGAAGTATCAAGAATCAAACTTCACATCAAACGTTGAGAAATCCAATAATAAACCTACATAATGCAAAGTATTCAATTATTTTAAGGAAAAAATGAGAAATAGCAAAGCAACTGATACCAAATAACATGATACAACTAACAATTCAAATTTGAAAATTGCAAGCGCTTATCCGTTTGTTGTCATTATAATAATAATAAAATAAAAAAGCAAAAATTCTTTTCTTTTTCTTTTTCTTTTTCTTTTTCCCTCTCCCCGAAATATAATCTGTCACATCCTGTTAAAACCGGAAGTTGGAATCTTCAGTTGTGGCAAAACAAAACGTTTCCTTTATGAGAAAGATGAGAATTATCCTTTTTTTATTTTTTAAATGGGTTTCCCCAATAAATGGGAGATTGAAACAGGGGGCAGTTGATTCCATTATAACCTGATTAAATAAATAATAAATATATAAAATGAGAGAATAGATTGAATCCCAATTAAAAATAGCAAAACCCTATCTGAAGAGAGAGAGAGAGAGAGAGAGAGAGAGAGACTGAATACCATTAGTAGAAGTAGAGAGATGATGGAGGCGGCGGCGGCGGCGGCGGAGGAGAGGTTAGGGATAGGGGATAGGGTTTGGATTTTTGAGTAATAGGAATGGGAAAAGGGTGTGCAACAAGAGAATGGAATGAAATGGCGAGCGATATTTTGGGAAGAGGAGCGTGGGTTGTGGGGGTGTATTTTGGGAAGAGTCGCCCTCTCTCACTCTCTCTCTCTCTCTCTGACCTTGCTCTTCCTGCGCGTGTTTGAACGTGAATCTCTTGTGACCCAATCCCATTTTTCACTATGAGGTTGTTTGGATTAAAAAAATGGGCGGAAGTAAAGGAAACGAGTAAGTATTATTTCTTACTTTCTTATCGGGCCTGTTTGGTTAAGGGTGAACGTGAAGAAGTGAGGAATTAAGGAAGTGGTAATAATTCCCTTTAGAACTTGAAAATTGGTTAATAAGTTTTTCGGTGTTTGGATGTTGTTGGGAAGTATGATTTGAAAAATGTTTTATCTTTTCTGGTGTTTAGATGACAATGTGAAAGTGGAAGTAGAAAAGTTGACCACAAAGTTGACCGTAAAATAATATTAAAATAAAAATTAATTAAGAAAAATAAAAAATGGACTGTAATTAGAATGCAAGTGAGATTTGCATGATCAAAAAATTAACTGTCTTGTACTGCAACTTATTACAAATTAGATTTACATGACCACAAAATTAACTATAGCACTCTGGAAGTGAGGAAATGATTGTGTAAAAGAGAAAAGGAAAAGGGATTTTCTTATTTTCCTTTTCCGGTGTTTGGATAGATAGGGAAGTGAGCAATTATACTTCCCTATTTCCTTACTTCCGTCCACTTCCTTGCAACCAAACAGCCCCATCATTTCAAACATCAGAAAAAGAAAATAAGAAAACTATTTTTTCTTCTCTCTTTTTATTTTTACAGAATCATTTTCTCACTTTCAGAGTGCTACAGTTAATTTGGGGTCATGTAAATCTCATTTATAATAAGTTGTAGCACAAAACAGTTAATTTTTTGATCATATAAATCTCATTTGCATTCTAATTACAGTCCATTTTTTATTTTTCTTAATTAATTTTTATTTTAATATTATTTTGTGGTCAACTTTGTGGTCAACTTTTCCACTTCCACTTTCACATTATTATTCAAACACCAGAAATGACATAACATTTTCCAAACCACAATTCCCACAATATGCAAACACCGGAAAACTTACTAACCAATTCTCAAGTTCCAAAGGGAATTATTACCACTTCCTCACTTCTTCACTTCCTCACTTTCACCTTTAATCAAACAGGAAGTCAACTTGGAAACATATTATTTATTTAAAAAATTGAATTTATTATTTTCAAGTGTTACTTTCATCCAAAGATTGGGTTTTTTTTTTTTTTTTAACTAACTACTGGATTATGAAGAGATAAATCTTTTTCATTTTTGAAAATATACATAACAAATCCTTTCGATTTCTATCTTATAAATTATTTTATTATAAATGATATAGAAGAAAAAATAGCCAAAAAAAAAAATTGTGCTTGACGAGGAATATTGATGTCACGAGTATTTTAAGCAAATAGACTCTTTCTTGCTTGGTCACCTACACTGGGGTGCGGTTAAGTATAAAATCAGCGGATTCATGTCTAACATCCCGAATCAATTAAATTTAATTCTCTTTTTTATTTTTTTATTTGATTTATTTATTTTATAAAAAAATTCAAATTATTAGGATTTATTTCTGATGTCTTACTTCCCACACTTCTTGGTCCCAATTGCAAGTATTAAGCGAATATTCATGATAATCACAGACTTTAGATTAATTATCTCTCTGATTCTAGATCAGAGATTTATTGTGACATGTTTTTCAAGGAAGAATAAGGTTGTAAAAATATGGGGTAAATTGCCCAAAAACCCATGTATTATTGGGGTTGTTGCGCAAAATCCCCCACACTATCAAAAGCTGCACATCGCCTTCTTGGGGCAAACTCCGTCAGCTTTACCGTTTGAGCAGCACGTGTGTACCACGTAAAATCTTAATTAACCAAGTAAACTATGTTTTTCTTAATTGTCATAATTAATTAAATACTAAAAATAATTAATTAACAAATTAAATAATTAAAATTTTGAATTAAAAGAGATGGGGCATTCCTCCCCTCCCCTCCTCCGCAGCACCCCCCCCCCCCCATTATGCCGCAAGATCTAGCGGCGGCGAGGAGGGAGGGGAAGGGAGGCGGCCTCTCCCCTCCCACTCCTCTCTTTTCTTCCTGGCCGCCCAAATCGGGCGGCTTGGGGGAGCAGATAGGAGGGGAGGGGTTTGTTGGTCCAGGGGTACAATCGTTCTTTGTTTTGATGATGACCTACTCATGAATATATATGAGAAGTAATATATACTCTTCAGTGTTTATAAGTTTCAGGTTTTCTTTAAAGATCGATTCATCTTGAAATAGTGATACAGAATCAAAAGTATTGATACTCTCAAAAGTCATGAAGATGAACATGGATGTAATAGAGATTTATTTTATTTCATATAAAATGTTAAAGTTTAGTATTAAAAGAAGAGCTCAAATGATTACGCACACATTCAAAGTCTTTTATACTTTTCTCAAAAATATTTTTAAAATGTTTTAAAAGCTTGTATATCTCTCAAAATGCTTTTGACAGCTTGGACTGTCAATAGGTCAAATATAGGACTGTCCACAGTAGTGCCCAAAGCTCTGTTGAAACATATCTGTCAACAAAGCTGTCGACACAGTTCACTATTGAACTGTCGACAGGCCATCCAGAGACTGTCGACAGGTTCTTTTCAAAGAACTATCGACAGGGTTTTGCAGAAAGTCAAGATTTTTTAAAAGTTGGGTGACTGTCGACAACAGTAGTGGAATGTCAACAGCAGATATGTATCAGTATCAGACTGTCGACAAGACTATTGAACTATTGACATGCTTTTTGTTTTTGCTTCTTCTTCTGAAGCAAAACTGTCGACAGACCTATTGGACTATCGACAGTTATTGATAACCATTTACACGGCTGACTCTTTGTTTAAAAAGTTGGTTAATTGGTTTATATCATGTTTGGGTTATCTTAAATGGCTTTTTTTTCAAAATCCTGTATATATGATTATTTCAAATGTTTATTTATCAGTTTTCAAGTTAAAATACTTTTGGTATTCTCTGAAAAAGTTTTAGTGCTCAAAAGTTTCATCCTCCACTACAATCTTCACATACCGTATCCTTGAGCTCCTACATCTCTTTGTTCTAAACTATAAGATCGTTGTGAAAAGTTTGGTGATCTGAAAAGATCATCTCTTTGTTACTAAGTTGTTGGTGTGCACCTCTAGTATAAGAGGTGGGGAGTTGCGACTCCAAGATCTTGCAGGATCTTTCGTTGTAAAGTGTAATTGCGCTTACATAGTGGAATGTTTCATTGCGGTGAATGCGGGGACGTAGAGTAGTGGCTTGAATCTCGATAACAACTCTCATTGTTTGTGATTGCTTTACTGATTTTGCTTTCTCTAAACTCTTCTTTTATTTTGCAATATATATCGTGTGTTCTTATCATTGCTATATCATATACTTGTAACAATTTATTCTCACCACTTCAAGAAAGTAATTGTGCAACTCAACTCTTACTTAAGAGGAATCAAAGAGGAGAAGTTCAGAGCCCTTCACGGGGTATCCGATTTCATTTCTTGTTTGTGAGTCTTAGGTTGGGAATCTTTGTGCTTCAGTTTTTTTTATTTGGCTACTGTTTTAGCACATTCACCCACTCACCCCCCTCTAGGTGAATTTCAGGGTTGGTGTAAGTGCGGTTACATAGTGAAATCATTTGCAGTGGCTTGAACCTCGATAACAACTATTATTATTTGTGATTGCTTTACTGAGTTTGCTTTCTCTAAACTCTTCTTTTATATTGCAATATATATTGTGTGTGTTTTTTCATTGCTATATCATATACTTGTAACAATCTATTCTCACTACTTCAAGAAAGCAATTGTACACTCTAAGTCTTATTTAAGAGGAATCAAAGAGGAGAAGTTCAGAGCCCTTCACGGGGTATCTAACTTCATTTCTTGTTTGTGAGTTTTAGGTTGGGAAGTCTTTGTGCTTCAGTTTTTTTTATTTGGCTACTGTTTTAGTACATTCACCTATTCACCCCCATCTAGGAAAATATTTCAATTAGTATCAGAGCTTGAACTCTTATTTGTAGGTTTCACCACCTAAGAGTGATCCTATCTTGACCTATCATACTACTTGTTTTCACACACATGGCGGATAACATTACGACCCCACCAAAGTTTGATAGACTTAACTTTCCCATTTGGAAAGTTAAGATAATCGTCTTCCTACAATCATTAGGAAGTCATGTTGCCAAGGCTATTACCAAGCTTTTTGTAGTTCCTAATGGTGATGAAGACACATGGTCCGATATCACAATGAAGGAGTTTGAGGCCAATGCTAAGGCTGATTATGCTCTTTTTCAAGCACTCAATGATGATGATATCTCTAGAGTGATTAATTACAAATCGACATATGAGATTTGGTACAATCTTATTGTAACCCATGAGCGTACCTCTTAAGTAAAGAGAGCAAGATTGATCTGTTGTGTTCTCAATGTGAGAACTTCAACATGAATGACAATGAGACTATAGATGACATAATTATAAGATTTACTAAAATTACAAATGGTCTTTTTTCTTTAGTGACTCCATCGACAATGACCAAGAGGTAAGAAAAGTTATATGTGTACTTCCTCAATCTTGGGAAGCTAAATCCACCACCTTGAAGGAGTTGAACGACAAAGAAGAAATGGATTTCATGGGACTCATTGGCAACTTAAAGACCCATGAGATGAAGAAGAAAGTTAGAGAAGGCAAAGCTAGACCAAAGAAGAAGAATGTTGCATTCAAGTCTACTCCAATTCTTTTAGACGACAATGAAGATATTAACAATGAAGAGGATGATGATGAAGAGCTCTCCCTATTAGTCAAGAATGTGAGAAGAATGTTTCACAAGAGAAGAAGATTCAACACCTATAGAAAGGGAAGGAAACATGCAAAGAAGATAGAAAAGGCAATGATATAGGACAATACTATAACTGTAAGAAGCCTAGACATCTCATTGTAGATTGTCCTGACATGAAGAACAAAGCTTCTTCCTCTAAGAAGCATTTTAAGAAGAAAGTAATGAAGGCTACATGGGATGACTCGAAAAGTGACTCCGAAGAAGATATAGAATTGGCAAACATGTGCTTCATGGCACAAGGAGAAACGTCCTTAAAGGTAACTTCGGAACCCACTCTTGATGATTTCGAATTAACTCTTGATGAACTTGGCTTTGCTTTTCAAGAACTTGATAAAAAATATATTTTTCTCAAGTTTCAATATTCTAGATTAAAAAGAGAAAATGACTTTCTTAAAGAAAATTTGAATTTGATTTCTGAGAAAAATAATTTTTTTTTGATAATTACAAAATTGCTTGTAAGGGCAAAAGCCCTATGATTTCTCTTGAAAATAATGAATTTCAAGTTTTGGAAAAAAAGGATGGATGTTTTATATTCAAATCTTTAAACTTAAGCTTCTAACAAAACTAGAATTGAATCTTAATTTTCAAATATGACTTCATTGCATACTCATCACACAAAGTATGCTCACAAAACACATAATACAAAGCATGCTCATCAAGCACAACACACCAAGCATACACATCAAGCACAAAATTCTCATCATCATGCTTTTATGTATGCAAAAGTTTTCATTTGCACATATTGTGGTAGAAATGGGCATTTAGCTAAATTTTATTACAATAAGTTGAATTTAAAAGATAAAAATATTTGAGTTCGAAATACTAATCCCAAAGGACCCAAAAGAATATGGGTACCAAAATCAAATACTTCTACTTTTGTTAATAAGGGTACACACCAAAACCCCTAGACGTAGGGAAGGGTGGTACCTTGATAGTGGTTGCTTTAGATAAATGACGTGGGATATCAACAATTTTGTAACACTATCAAGATCAAAAGAAGATGGTCACCTTCGAAGATGATTCCAAAGGACACTTCATTGGTTATGGTAATGTTAAACTTGATACATCTCCTACTATAGAAAATTTTACTTAAAGCACAATCTTTTAAGTATTAGTCAGCTTTGCGATAAAGGTTTAAAAGTAATTTTTGATTCCAATCCTTGCATGATTATAGAAGATAAAATTTTTTGCATATTTTCTGGATTTAAAGAAAATAATGTTTATATTATTGATTTACTAATCTTGATTACAATGCAAAATATTTTTCAGCTTTAAATGAAGTTTCTTGGCTTTGGCACAGAAGACTAGGACATGTTTCTTTTGATCATCTAGCACGTATTAGTTATAAGGATGTAGTATGAGGCATTCTTAAATTCAAGTTTGAAAAAGATCATTTATGTAATGCATGCTAACATGGTAAACAAACAAAATCATCTTTTAAATCAATTAAAGATGTCATGATTACTCTTCCATTAGAATTGATACATATGGATTTGTTTGGTCCCACTCAAGTTAAAATCTTAAGTGGAAATAGATACGTTTTTTGTTTTAGTCGATGATTTCTCTAGATTTACTTGGGTTTTCTTCCTTGGACACAAAGATAAAACTGTTCCGTTTCTCAATGTATTTTGCAAAAGAGTAGAAAAAGAAAAAGATTTTTCGATTTTGATATTCATAGTGATAGAGATGGTGAATTCATTAACCACTCTTTCATTACATATTGTGAAGAATATAGAATCAAGAATGAATTTTCTATCCCGAGAACCCCACAACAAAATGGGATAGTTAAAAGGAAAAATCGGACACTCCAAGAGATGGCAATAGCTCCCTCAATACCTATGGGCCGAGGCCGTTAATACTTCATGTTATATAATAACAAAATTTATTTTAGAAAAAATCTTGATAAAACCCTTTTTGAGATTTATCATTTGAAAAAAACAAATATTTCTTATTTAAAGGTTTTTGGTTGCAAATGCTTTGTTTTGAAAACAAGAGAAGTTTTAGATAAATTCGATTCAAAAAATTTTGAAGGTGTTTTTTTTGGTTATTCTTGAAATAGTAAAACTTATAGAATTTTCGATAGATCTATTTTGATTATTGAAGAATCTATGAATGTCAAATTTGAAGAATCTAACAAGTTTGTTAAGAATGTTGAGATTAATTCCTTAGGTGAAGACTTGGACAAAGCTACGCTTAAGGAAGCTTCCATTCGAGAAGATTCCAAAGATGAAGAACCGAGCAAAATGATAAAGAAGGATGCCTAAAAGAACAAGTTCAACCTCTTTCAAAGATTGGAAGTACGCCTCAAGTCATCCAAAGAAACTCATCATCGCTGAAGTATCTAAAGAATATCCACTAAATCCAATATTCATAATTATGTGGTTTTGTTACTTCTATCTCACATATAAAGCCTTGAAATATTCATAAGGCCGAGGTCAACTTCTGTTTGTTGCTTGCTATGCAAGAGGAGCTCAATCAATTTGAGCGTAACCAAGTATGGAGACTTGTTTTTAGACCCCAAGATAGATCAACTATTGGTACTAAGTCAGTGTTTAGAAATAAATTGGATGAGTCGGGTAACATTAATAGAATAAGGCTAGGCTAGTTGCCCAAGGTTACAATCAAATCGAGAGAATCAATTTTGAGGAAACCTTTGCACCAGTTGCATAGCCCGAAGCCATAAGAATGACTCTAGTATATGCATCATATAAAAATTTCATATTATATCAGATGGATGTAAAGAGTGCTTTTCTAAATGGATTCATAAAAGAGAAAGTGTATGTTAAACAACCCACCGAATTTGTTGATCATATACATCTCGTCTATGTATACAAGTTGGATAAAGTTCTTTATGGTTTAAAACAAGCTCCAAAAACTTGGTATGATAGGCTTAGTAATTTCCTTCTTAACAAGGTTTTACTAAAGGTAAGGTAGATATCGCATTGTTTACTAAGTATTTTGATAAAGATATCTTAATGGTTCAAATTTATGTTGATGATATCATATTTGATTCTGCTAACAATGGTTTACGTAAAGATCTCGAAAGTTGCATGAAAGAAGAATTTGAGATGAGCATGATGGGTAAGCTCAACTACTTTCTTAGACTTCAAATCAAGCAAAAGGAGGGTCGGATATTCTTAAATCAAGCAAAGTAAACAAAAAAGTTGATCAAGAAGTTTGGTCTAGAAAATGCTAAACCTTGTAAAATACCCATGCCACCACTAAAAAGCTTGAAAAAGATGACCAAGATAAGTGTGTTGATATAAAAGTATATAGAGGCATGATAGGTAACTTGTTATATTTAACTGCAAGTAGGCCGGATATCATGTTTAGTGTTTGCTTGTGTGCTCGTTTTCAATCTTGCCCCGATGAATCACATTTAATTGCGGTAAAACGTATTATAAGATACTTAAAGGGCATAATTAATATGGGTTTATAATATCCGAAAGCCGGCCAATTTACGATGATGAGTTATTCGGATGTTGACTATACGGGTTGTAGAGTTGATAGGAAGAGTACTAGTGAAATATGTCAATTTCTTGATAATTGTCTTGTTTCATGGTCCTCTAAGAAACAAAATTCAGTAGCACTCTCAACCGCTAAGACGGGGTATGTTGCAGCGGGTGCTTGTTATGCATAAGTACTATGGAGGAAACATACTTTACTCGATTATGATTTGCAGTTCGATTATATCAAAAAATTTTGTGATAACACTAGCACTATTCATATGACGTAAAAATACAAATCAACATAGCAAAACCAAATATTTTGAGATTAGGTATCATTTCCTATGATATCACTTTGAAAAATGTGATATTGAAGTAGATTATATACCTATTTGATTGAGGTTTTATCTGCACACAAAAATACAGAATTTTAGAAGTTAGAATAAAGAGTGTGAGTACTCAATACTACTGTAATAGCAAGTGGCTATGCGAGTCGTGATCCACAAGGAGGGAGTAGCGATGAAAGCTTTTTTAGCAAGTTCTCTTTTAAGTTACATTCAATGGTTAAAGATCTTCTTTTAGTTCTTTAAAATAAAAGAAAAAATAGGTTAAAGTTAAGTTAGGAAAAAAGTGGTAGATTGAGAAGGTGGAGAAAATAAAAAATGGATATATATATAAAGAAATTGAAAAGAGTGATAAAAGAGTTGGGTGTTAATGGTGTTAGTGATTTAAACTAAGAATTAAATGAAAAGAAAGAAAAGCTAAAAGAAATACTTACCTCCTCTGGTTGATGACTTACCTAGAACCCTTGCATGTTTTACCTTGCTTCGGAGGCGATCAACGCATAACTCATAAGATCGAGCACAGTCCCCATTCACATTACATCATCAAGATGAACAAGAATGAAATGATACAGAATCTTGAGGAGGAGAACATCATCATGAAATATCGGTGGCACTTACATAAACATGGCTATATTGATGCTTTTAGGTTCACTTGGACATTCATCAAAACAAAAGAGGAAAAGTAAGAAGAACATATAAACAAGAAAAGCATGAAGATGTTACCTTTGATTACTTGTAGAAACGATGAAAGAAAGGAGGAGGTTACATCGGTGTCACTCTCAACATAAGTTTCTCTCTTACTTACATGAATCTCAGTCTAACCTATGCTTACAAAGAATTAAAAAATTACATAAAAAGAAATAAAAACCTACACGAAAAAGAATGAAAAACTGACCTAAAATCTATCTTTGCTTGGTCGCTCCTTTTGTACGCTCTGAAAACCCACTATTTATAGGCAAATACCCAACGGGAGAAGCGTACGAAGATAGGGGGAGCAAACGCTCCCCCAACTCCCTTAACAAAGCCACGAAAATGCGGCTATTACCTCGTTTTCGCGGCCTGGCTGTGGCCAGGCGGCCACAGCCGAGGGAGTACCGCTCCTCGCTTCACGATATGATTTTATCTGATTCTGAATTTTCAGTTTCAGCTCCTGGATTTGATGAAACGGTCTTTGATCTTGGGCTTTAACCAATAGATTTGTAGAGATTTGTTCTAAGTGATTTTCAACCTATCTGATTTGCCCTGATCTGCCCTGATTTTTCGATTTCGAATTAATTCTGAATTAAATCAGAATTTTGATGAGCTTTTGGGCTCGTTTCTCTTTCCTTTCTTTTTGCAATGGGCCTGCATATAAATTAGACAAATTAGAATTAAAAGCAGAGTTTATTATATAATAAGTATGAGAATATGATAATAATTATGCAATATCAGCGATCGATCACACCCCCATACCTATCTTTTGCTCTTCCTCGAGCAAAATAACAAAACTAAATTAAAGATTATTAGACCACTTTCGCAGGTCACGCGATTGCGCGGAGCATGTGCAACAAGTCATTAAACCTCTAGGTTCCCCCTAGAGGACGAGTTTTATCTCATGAGGGTTTTCAATGGATTGCACCCACAAAATTCATAAAGAAAGAGGAAAAATATTAGCATTTTGAAACACATTTGAAAGAGAAAAATATGTGAAATACTATTGTAAGAATTAAGAAATCTATAAGATATAGGAAAATCGAATTTTTCATTCCTAAACTTAGTCTCTATTCAAAAATTTGTTATCAATCAAAGTAAGGAGTCAAATTGTACTTCTCATTTAGTCTATTACTTTACCCTAGGTCATATACACCTTCGTCACCGTGAAATTTTGACTAAGGGTTCTTTAACTCTAACTCTTATGCCATATTTATTTATTTATTTTATTTTATTTTTGGTGGTAATATTCCTTAGTTCAATTAGGCTTTCTAATCTGCCCATGTAACGAGCCTTTAATCGGTGACTCCCAAACCAAACGGTCTTAGGGCACTGGTGAGAAGACACCCCAAGGACTTAAGGACTCGAGCAAATAAGCCCACAAAGCTAAGAATTTTATTATATGAACCGTCTTTAGGCGTGAATACTTATGCTTTAAGAGGCACAAATACCCAGCTTAATAAGAGTATTTTTATATACATTTTTCTTTTTTTCTTTTTTTTATAAGGCATAAGAATCTTTGTTTTTGAACCCTAAGTCTGTAAGTGTATATAGCATGCATATATTATCAAGGTAAAGATCAAGACTAAATTACTTTCACAAATTTTCTTTCTAACCTTAGAAATCAAACAAATAATCTTATTTTGACCAAGTATAAGAAATCTTAATTATGATTCTCCTATTCTTTAAAATTGACTTAATTTCTTACAAAAAATATATCAAAATATTATTTCTATTTTCAAAAAGTTTTTAAAAGTAAAGAAAATGTTAATTTTTTCTTTTTTTTTTATAAAAAGAAAACCTAAGTTATGTTAGAACCCTCCCCTACATCTATCTCATGCATTGTCCTCAATGTATGAATTAATGCATAAATGCATGAAAAAGAAGAAAGGGAAGGAAAATATTATCTTAAGATGGTGGTTCCGGTAGTGGTCTGATTGGTCCACGAAATGCGACCCAATCGAATTTGTGTGGAGTTTGGAGGAACCCACCAGAAACCTCTCTAATATAACCCACTAAAATGATGTATATATAAATGATCTTTATTAAGAATTTTACCCCATCTAATTTTCAAATTTCACAAATAATTTCGGAGTCAATTTTATCAATACCCTTGTCCCAAAATGGAGTGTGAAAAGATGAAATGATTGACTTGGACTTAGGAAGTACGGGAACTAATACCGACTCAGAAAAGTGACTTAAGTCAAGTAAAGGTTTAGGAGTCGAGATTGGTTCTGGAAGTGGGTCCAAATCAAGAAGTTGAAACTCAAGTCCACATTCATTTCCTAACAACATAATGTGACTTAACATTGGTAATTCAAGTTCAAGAATGACAGGCGTGGGAACCAAAACTGACTCTAAAATATTACTCAAGTTGGCTAACAAAACAGGAAGCAATATTGATTCAGAAATTTGAACTGGATCCCAAATTTGAGAATCTAGGTCATATTTCTCATTGAGTTCAATTTTATAAAAATGAGAACTTGCCAATTTGTCAACGAGACTCGCAAAAGTATGACATTGTCAAGTTCAATATGATGATCATAAAAGATTGACGATTCAGTTTCATGATGAATTGGCACAGGATCCAATGTTGACTCGGGAAAAAGATTGAAATCAGGTGAAGACACCGGAGTCATTATTGAATCAGGAAGTAGAATTAAATAACCAAGTTGAGGTTCAGGATCATATTCATTCTCAAGTTCAATTTCAGGAAAGGGATAACTTGCCAAAATGTCAATGTGGTTTTCAGAATTTAGAGTTTGGGCAAGTTCAAATGGGTGTGCTGAAATAGAACCTTGTTTTCCAAAACAACATGATTCTTCGTCTCTAACAGAATGGTTAGCGACATCAGAAATGGTCAAATGGTAAGAATGGAGAGTTTGGACCATTATATCTATGCCATGATTACGAGCGATTTGAGCCTGAGTAATGGCTTCAAGCAGCTTTTCATAGTTGATTGGTTCATTATTTTGTTGCAATTGGACTTGAAAAGATGAAGTTTTGTTTTGGAATTTGTGGTGAAATTGTGAGTCCGTCAGATTTTGTGATTGTTGCTTGGACTCACACATACTCATTTCTGAGATTGATGATTGTCTATGTTGAACTGGTGGAACTGAGTATGAATCTTGGAAATATTGTGGACAAGGTGGATAAGGAGGACAAGTTGGTTGAAAATTAGATTCAGGGGAGGTGAATCCCCATTGACTCTGTGAAAAGTTAAAATTATTTTGAAAATTATGGTCATAAGATTGGGGCATAAGATATATTAATTCAGATAAGACCGATCCGGCACACTAGGTTTGTTAAAGTTATGATATGCCGGGTTGGTAATATCCAAAAAAGAGGTCGGGGTCTAATATGGATTACCATTAAATTGAAAAAATTATTGTTTTAAGCTATATCACACAGAAAATGTCAAACACAAATAAAGAAAAACAAACAAATAAGCAAACAAATAAAAAGAAAAAAATCTAACCTAAGTTAGGGTAAACCTTTGACCTAGATGACTCCTAACTGGTTAGACTGTCCACGGGGGATATATTGTTGAATCTGACCGCAAGTTAATCGGCCAGGTAGGGGCAAGATTGGTGAGAGGCATCCGTGCTTAAAGCAACGGGCCTAATTATGCCAAACCATCAGCCTTCAGGATTTCGCCCCTCAATCCCCAACCTTAGACACCGATTTGGCAAGAGTCAAATTCAAATCAACTTCCCCCTTAGGTCAGTCTCCTATTTGAGTCCGATATGTCCCTAGTCCAATGTCTACTCAATTTTAGTTAGGCTTGGGCTAGTGAGTGAGGAGATTGTTTGTGGGCTAAGAGAGGGTAATGACTTCCCCACCTTATCTTGTTTATAGGACAAGCCCTTAAATCAATTTAGTGCAATGTGTACAAGATATAGAAAAGTAACACTCAAGCAATATTTCATACAAGAATGAACCTTATACTAAACGCTATGCACATATACCTTGGCTCCAGCACTCTTCAACAGTAAATAAAAAATGTAACGAAATAGACACGTGCCTAAATGTAAAGTCTAAATCATTTTTAACATTTACAATCAATCTTTTACTATTGTTGTTAGAAATGTATGTACAATGAGTCAAACAAGAAAATAAATAGCTACAGATATTAAACTTTACAATTCAGCCAACATGCAGAAAATACCGGTTAGTAGTTCACTCAGATTATCACAGGAATGTAGTAAATCTGAGGGCTTCTGGGCTCCGCTTTCTAGAGCAGAGTTTAGGGCCACTTATAAGTCCACTGCAGCAAAAATTCCTTGCTGTCAAATCTGTATACCAAGAACAAAGAAGAAAGTTAACCAAAAATGTAAATCTAAAAGAAGAATAACTTACCGTCCCTCCCCGGCAACAGCGCCAAAATTTGATTGAGGTTTTACCTACTCACAAAAATACAGAATTTCAGAACTTAGAATAAAGAGTGCAAGTACTCAATACTATCGCAGTAGCAAGTGGTTATACGGGTCGTGATCCACGAGGAGGGACTAGCGATGGAAGCTTTTTTAGCAAGTTCTCTTTTAAATTACATTCAATGGTTAAAGATCTACTTTTAGTTCTTTAAAAGAAAAGAAAAAATAGGTTAAAGTTAAGTTAGGAAGAAAGTGGTAGATTGAGAAGGTGGAGAAAATAGAAAATGATATATACAAAGAAATTGAAAAGAGTGATAAAAGAGTTGGGTGTTGATGGTGTTGGTGATTTAAACTAAAGAATTAAAAGAAAAGAAAGAAAAGCTAAAAGAAATACTTACCTCCTATGGTTAATGACTTACCTAGAACCCTTACATGTTTTACCTTACTTCGGAGGCGATCAACGCATAACTCATAAGATCGAGCTCAGTCCCCATTCGCATTACATCATCAAGACGAACAAGAATGAAATGATACGGAATCTTGAGGAGGAGAACATCATCATGAAATATCGGTGGCACTCACACAAACTGGCTATATTAATGCTTCTAGGTTCACTTGGACATTCATCAAAACCAAAAGAGAAAAAGTAGAAATAGAAGAAGAATATATAAACAAGAAAAGCATGAAGATGTTACCTTTGATTACTTATAGAAACGATGAAATAAAGGAGGAGGTTACATCGGTGTCACTCTCAACATAAGTCTCTCTCTTACTTACATGAATTTCAGTCTAACCTATACTTACAAAGAAATAAAAAAATTACATAAAAAAAAAAAAACATACACTAAAAAGAATGAAAAACTGGCTTAAAACCTATCTCTACTTGGTCGCTCCTTTGTACGCTCTGAAAACCCACTACTTATAGGCAAATACCCAACGAGGAGAAGCGTACGAAGATAGGGGGAGCAAACGCTCCCCAACTCCCTTAACAAAGCCGCGAAAATGCAGCTATTACCTCGTTTCCGCGGCCTGGCTGTAGCCAGGTGGCCACAGCCGAGGGGGTACAGCTCCTCGCTTCACGATATGATTTTATCTGGTTCTGAATTTCCCGTTTCAGCTCCTGAATTTGACGAATCGGCCTTTGATCTTTGGCTTTAACCAATAGATTTATAGAGATTTGTGCTAACTAGTTTTCAACTGCTCTGATGTGCTCTGATTTTCTAATTTCGTATTATTTCTGAATTAAATCAGAATTTTGATGGGCTTTTGGCTCGTTTCTCTTTCTTTCTTTTAGCAATGGGCCTACATATAAATTAGACAAAATTAGGATTGAAAGCAAAATTTATTATATAATAAGTATGAGAATATGATAATAAATATGTAATATTAGCGACCGATCACTATTCAAATGCAATTAGGTGATATCTTACAAAACCTTTGGATTTTAATCAATTTACTTTTTTTGTGGTAAATTGAATTTATGTGTAATGGATAACTAATTTACATGTTTTCATGATATAAAACATCTTCTAGTTGTTTTGATTTCATATATTATTTTTCTGATTTCTACTCTTGATATATTCTGTTTCAAAATATCAGTTTTTATGAGTTACTGTCGACAATCATTATTCACTATTTTGTTCATCTGTTGACAGTGGACTGTCAAATAAACTATCGATAGTTATTGATATTTTTGTCTTTCTTTAACTCCATCTGCCGATAGTTCTATTAGACCTGTCAACAATGGATTATAGACAGTCGTCTGGACCTGGCGACAGTCAGAACGGTTACAGAGACAACAGGGTTATTTAAGACCCCTCACCCACTCACTTTTCTTTATCCACTCTCTCTCTCTCTCCTGTCGAAAGCCCTTCTCCTAAACCTATTTTTCTTTCATTACCTGAGCTAATTCTCTATCTCTTTGCATCAAGTTTGGATCGTTGAAGGTCTTTCCATCAGATCTCGATCTTCTCTTGGCTATTTGGGTAACATTCCTAAAACGTTCATTTTCAGTTTAACCCTATATTTGTTTACTTCTTCATTATGTCTCATTCTAAGAGATCTAGGACTACTAGTTTGTTTTCTACTAGGTCTAATAAATGAACTATTCCTAGATCTAGAACTCATTCCTCCCATTTGAGGTTTGGGGAGCTAAAATGCTCTAGAGAAATTTAAAACTACATTCTTTAAGAGATCTGTGCTCATTGATAAACCTATTAATCTCTCTAGTTTGCTACGTATCATATTGAGAATCTGTTTATTAGACTAGGTTGGAAGGAGTTTTTTGAGATAAATGAGAAAACCTACCCAATCTTGTTCAAACTTTTTATGCCAATCTCACTTTGGATGAAGATCGTTGTCATTCACAGTCGTGTTGGCGGTATTGATGTCACATTATCTATTGATGATATAGCTCATGTTCTAGCCCTTTCTAGTGAAGGTTTTGATATCTTTTCTGAACATCTGAATTCTTTTTATTTTTATCCTGAAGAAGAATCATGTGAGATTACCTCCCGGCTTCTACACAATAACAGTAACTTTTGTCTCTCACCTTGAATGACAAGGTCTCCCTTCTCATGATTCCTTGTCGAATCTTAGCTAAGATCATCATGCTAAATATTCTTCCTAAATCAGGAGAATATGATAAAGCGAGAGGGTGTATCACTCTCTTAATTTACTGTATCATGAGAGGGTTTTCGGTAATTTTCCCAAGTCATGTTTGACAATATGACTGCCGATAATTTTGAGCATAGGAACTTACCTTATAGTTTGGTCTTAACTATTTTCTTTGACTTTTGAAAATTGACCTATTTGAGGAACCCTTCATTGCTCCTCCTAGAGCCTTTAATAGGAGCTTTCTTAACCGTGTGTTGAGTCATATCTCTAAACCTGCTCAAGATGTTTCTTTTGGAGAAGAAAAAGATATTCTTATCCATGCCCTACAACACACTTCTCCTCCACCTATTCCTCCTACTGATCCCTATTCCACTCTTTCTACCTCCTTTGATCAGCTCAACCTATCTCATAAACACTTCGTGATGACTTTTATTCCACGCCCTACCATTTTGCAGCATCATAACGACTTGTTGAGCTGCATCTCACACAGACTCAGTGTCACCTCGGTTATGAGATTTCACCTTTATCCCAATACATTCATCCCCTTCCTCCCACTGATCCTCCATTTCCATTATTTGTTCCATGGCCTACTCCTGCTGATGACCGTCCACCTTAAAAGATACAGTTCCTGCTGGTGGTATCTCCAGCTCTTTTTGATAGATGACAAAAAGGGGGAGAACACTTCAAGAGCATACATTTCATTATCTTTCAGATCTTGTTGTCATTTGTGGATTTATGTTGTTTAATAGACTTGTGGTTAGTTTTATGCTATTTGAAATAGATGTATCTTTTTTATGTCTATGTTTTAGTGTGAATTTGGTATTGTATTCTCTAAAAACTCCTGTTATGGTTGTATGTTATGCATCTATTATGGTGTTTGTTATGAGATTGTGTTATCTTTTTTGGTGGATGGTGGTATGGATGGTTGACAGATTTATTCTTTTGCATACTATGTTACTTGACGTTAATCTTCTTGTATGTAATTATAAATGTATATACCTTGTTTATCTTATGCATCATTTCAGAAGAAGTTTATTCATAAACTCTTCTTCCAAAATTTGATAAGTTTTATCACTATCAAAAAGGGGGAGCTTGTTAGCCCAAGGGTACAATCATTCTCTGTTTTGATGATGACCTACTCATGAATATATATGAGAACTAATATATACTCTTCAGTGTTTATAAGTTTCAAGTTCTCTTTAAAGATCGATTCATTTTCAAGTAGTGATACAGGATCAAAAGTGGTGATACTCTCGAAGTCATGAAGATGAACATGGATGTAATGTAATAGAGATTTATTTTATTTTCATATAGAATGTTAAAGTTTAATATAAAGAAAAGAGCTCAAATGATTACATATACACACATTCATAGTCTTTTATACTTTTCTCAAAAATATTTTTAAATGTTTTAAAACTTGTATGTCTCTCAAAATGCTTTTGACAGCTTGGACTCTCAACAGGTCAAATATAAGATTGCCGACAGTAGTGCCCAAAACTCTGTTGAAACAGATCTCTCAATAGAGCTGTCAACAATTCTTTGTTGAACTGTCGACAGGCCATCCAAGGACTGTCGACAGGTTCATTTCAGAGAACTATCGACAGGGTTTTACATAAAGTCAAATTTTTTCAAAAGTTGGGTGACTGTCGACACCAATAGTGGACTGTTAATAGCTGATACTATGTTATCAGTATTAGACTATCGTCAACACTATTGAATTGTCGACATGCCTTTTGTTTTTGCTTCTTCTTCTGAAGCAGAACTGTCGACAAGCCTGTTGGACGTCGACAGTTATTGATAACCATTTACATAGCTGACTTTTTGTTTAAAACATGTGTTAATTGGTTTATATCCTGTTTGGTTATTTTTAAACAAATATTCTTCAAAATCCTGTATATATGTTTATTTTCTAATATTTATTTATCAATTTACAAGTTAAAATATTATTGGTATTCTCTGGAAAAGTTTTAGTACTCAAAAGTTTCATTCTCCACTATAATCTTCACATACTGTATCCTTGAGCTCCTACGTCTCTTTGTTCTAAACTATAAGATCGTTGTGAGAAGTTTGGTGATCTGAAGAAGATCATCTCTTTGTTACTAAGTTGTTGGTGTGCACCTCTAGTATAAGAGGTAGGGAGTTGCGACTCCAAGATCTTGCAGGATCTTTCGTTGTAAAGTGTAATTGCGGTCACATAGTGAAATGTTTCATTGCGGTGAATGCGGAAACGTAGAGCAGTGGCTTGAACCTCGATAACAACTCTTATTGTTTGTGATTGCTTTACTGATTTTGCTTTCTCTAAGCTCTTCTTTTATTTTGCAATATATATAGTGTGTTCTTTTCATTGTTATATCATCTACTTGTAACAATCTATTCTCACCACTTTAAGAAAGTAATTGCGCACCTCAATTCTTACTTAAGAGGAGCCAAAGAGGAGAAGTTCAGAGCCCTTCATGGGGTATTCAAATTCATTTCTTGTTTGTGAGTTTTAGGTTAGAAGTCTTTGTGCTTCAATTTTTTTTTATTTGGTTATTGTTTTGGTACATTCACTTATTCACCCCCCATCTAGGTGAATTTCAGGGATGGCTCCGCCTTCCCTCCCCTCTTTCCTCCTCGTCGTTGCCAGATCTGGTGGCTATTACTCTTGACAATCCAAGTCAAGATCAGATCAGCTGGTCCAATTGGCTAGGTCTTGAAAATTAGATGGGAGATTTTTTGTTCAATTGAATGTTCTTTCATTATAAAATCACCTTTCAAATATCTTTCTTAGATACCAATTGCACTGGTATTTAGTCAGTATCGTATTAGTAATAAATCAGCAAGATAAATAATTCAACAATAATTTATCTAGTAATAATATGTATTAAATAAATATTCTAGCATGAATGCTTTATTTAGCATAATCCCTGAAATAAGAACGTTAGTTGAAATAGAAAGAGAATATATTAAAATTTAATAATTTCTTCAACACTGAATATTAGTATAAATAAATTAATATGGAGTGATGTATGCATACAAAGAATCTGTTTAAGGGGCTATCTGTTTGGACGTAAAGGCCGTAATTCGTAAATGATTTATAGCCGAATTACAACTACGGTGTTTGTTTGGACCGTAATTCGTAAAAGACTAACACAACTCAACTATCACTCACTTGCAACCCAATTACCACTCACTTACAGCCCACTTATAGTTATTTTTGTGATCATGCAAATTTGTATTATTTTTTATGTTAATATTAGTTTTTTTAATATTTAGCATTTTTAGTATTTATTTGCAATATTATAAATTTTGTAAATCACCAAATAGTTAATTTTGTGGTCAACTTTTTCACTTACGACTTACACATTATGACAACCAAACACTATAAAACACAATAGACTTTCCTACTTATAACTTTATATTACCTACCAAATACCGTAAAACTTACATGCATGTAACTCATTTACAACTGTAAAGAATTTACCAATTACAACTTATGAATTACGACCAATTACGATAATCAAACACACCCTAAGATGATTATGTCCCCCGCTATGGTGCTTACAGGATAATAAACGTTGGTATCTTAAGATACAACACTCCTTCACGTGTTCTGCGCAGCAGCACTTTACAAAATCATGTATAGTTGAACCAAAGTTGACCTGACCTTCCACTTGTTCAAAGAACAGAAGTGAAAAAAGGATATAGACCAAAAACCAGAATTAGATAAATTTCTGAAAGGAATTTAATAAAATTCATTGAACTCAGTTATTCTTGTGGCTATTGTTATTCTGAGTTTTTTGGGTGATTCCTTTCGGAGTGAAATGTAAGTTCACCTAGAGGGGGGTGAATAGGTGATGGCTAATCTAATGGTCACTTAATGAACAAATAATGCGGAAGCTAAAACAATTATGATCAAATAAAACTTTTACACTAAACACCACGTATAACCAAAGAGTGTTGCCGAATTCCCCGTGAAGGGCTCTGGACAAACTCCTTTAGATTCCTCTTGAATGGGTTGAAGTGCCGCGTTGGCTCTCTTGGTTGAATACAAGTGTTAGTCAACAATCTCAAGCAAGTATATCATTAAGCACACAAGTATATCATGCATATAAAGATAGACAATAAGGAATGCAAGATATAAAAGAGATAGAGAGAGAGAATGAGCAATCGCAAACACAAGGGTATGTTTCGAGGTTCGAGCACACTTGCTCTACATCCCCGCCTTCGACACACGAAGGATTTCCACTATGCAAGATCCCAATGGATCTCTCCTCGGTGCCGCAAAACCTACAAGCCCTCGGACTCTCTAGTCCCGTACACACCGCAAGCTCACTAGCTCGCCGAGGCCGCACCTCAAACACGGAGTTCGCACCCGAACTCGAAACAACGCGGACACACACGTCCGCCTCCTCAAAGTACAAGAAATGAACATTGGTGATCACAACTCTTGATCACCTAAAATCCTCTCACAACAAATCCCTATAGGTAGATATAGCAATGGAAAGCTCAAGTGTTTGTGTGAGAAAGCAAGGAAAGAACTATGGTGAAAACTCAAGAAATTCACTTTAACACTCTTAATAAAATCTTCCCTTTTGATTGGAAGTATTAGCACTCAATTTTGTGGAGAAAAACTCTTCTGAAAGAATAGGAAAAAGCTGGCTCTAAAAGTCTCCAAATCTTGGCTCAAAACAATGACAAGACCCTCAAATTTATAGGCCAGAAAAATATAGCCGTTGGGGTCTGTCAGGCCTGCCGGTCGACCCGAGCGGTCGACCGCCAACGGTCAGAAATCCGACCGTTGGAGCCACGGTCGACCGCCCGGGTCGACCGAGCCACTGGAGCAGAGAGTCGAACTCTCTGTCGGTCGACCCGTACGGTCGGCCGAGATTTCCAGAGAGCAGAGCTCTCTGGAGCGGTCGACCCTACGGTCGGCCGTCCTCCAGTGCACACAGGCGTGCACGTCTGTGCACGTCGGTCGATCGATCCGGTCGACCGACTTCAGGGTTAGTCGACTATAAAGGAAGCAAGTCGACTTATCTGAAGCCTGAAACAGTTTTCTGAGATTAAAAGGTTTGTCTTTTTGGCTCAAATAAAATCCCATAAAAACATAGAAATTCTACAAAATAGTTTTACCAATATACTTTGATATACAAACATGCTTGCACAAAATCAAGGCATGTTATAAAAGATTGGACTATTTTTGTAACTAGGAAATATTGGCTCAAATGAAAAACTGTATTTTTCTAAAACTTATTTTTTCAAAACAATATTTTTCCAAATGAAGTCTTTTCTAAATCTGAAAATTCTTTTATGAAAAGACAATTAAATCAAGAGTGTGTGTGTGATAAATACTTGAGCAATCCACCAACTATCTATCCTTTACATTTTTAACTAAAACAAAAACAAAATCTTATACCTAGACACAAGTCTTCATCTTCTTGAAGTCTTCACTTGAAGGCTTCTCATCTTCTTGACTTGGTCCAAGCTTGATCCAAAAGCTCCTTGGATCACACCGTGCTAGCTCCAAATCTTGACATTTTATCCTTTGTTGAGCTATGCACCTACTAAGATCTTGATAATGAATCTGTCACTAATTAAACACAAGATCATTAGTAAACATAACTTCATGAGTTGATCATCATCAAAACTAGGGTAATAGGCCTTTGGGCCAACATGAAATTCTGCCTTTTATATAGGAAATTGAAGTAAGCTTTTATGAGTAGACACATCCGCTCGATCAGAATGGGCAGAGCCATTCCAAACAGACACATATGTTTTGTTGAAACAGGCGTAACTGTTCAGAACAAACACATCCATTCACCGAACAGAAACATTTATTCGGCTGAAATGGATTGTTCTCGAATAGACACATCCATTTGGTTGGAAGGGTGCAATCGTTTTGAACAGACACATCCATTTGCCGAACGGGTTATCTCCGAACAGACATATTTGTTTACCACTTTCAATGTGGGAGTAAAGAGTTTTTACACCTTTTGGTCTCATTTAACTCTTATTTTAGGCTATCTAACTTGAATATCTCATTCATTTGGAACGGAATTGAACGTGTGAATATTCCCTGTTCATCGCCAATGGAAAGATAACACATTCCAACCATCTCCCGCGCATCCGAGCAGTGGGTCTCACCTAAAATTCAAATCAAAATTTCTTTAAAAACTCAATTTCAAGTTTCCAACAATCCCCCACAATGAATAGAGATTCAAAAAAATATATACACTATGAGACTGACTATATAGTGAAATTTTAGGAAAGAACCGCATCAGGTAGGTGAACTAGGTCTTGAATCTTGTGTAGTGAAAGCCTTATTGGACTTACTGACCAATCAATGAACTAGGTCATGAACTGTCAGCTATTTGTGTAAGCCAAATCAACAGACCTCACACAGTAACTTTTCAAAATAAACTTTGCTTATCGCTTGTGTCTATTTTGGCCCTGGATATTCTTGATTTCATAGAGTGTATTTAGAAAATCACAGTCTCCATAGAGACTCCCAAATGCTGGCTCCAGTTCTACACTTACATAAGTGATCATTCTATTAAGAGTAGTCTACTCTACCTCACTTATTTTGATAACAAGTTATGTGCATCATTAAAAGCGTTAGTTTATCCTAAATCCAATTGTAGAAAGTACTTGAGTGCAACATAGGAATGTGTTGGAGTCAAGCTCTTAAGTGCAAACTTGTAGAGTCAATCATAATTAGTTTTTTCGCTTGAATTTAGTCTGTAGGATCTCTAGTCGCTAAGTGAGATTTTCATTAAGCTGACTCAGTAGGCTTTTAACCACATTTCCTTCAATATGCAGTATACACGCTTTCCACTCAAACTTTTAATGAACGAATCCGCTAAATTATCTTTTGACATCAGAAAGTCAATTGATATAACTCTAGTTAAGAGCTACAACATAACGGTATTATGTCAATGACAGATGTGTATATACTTATCATTATATGCAAAATTTGTGCCCTATAAACTTGGTTGTTGTAGTGAATGCATATGGCAGGCACTGGCTTAAGCCATAAAGGTATATCCTCCAAAATTGTTGAGGTCACTTTGTTTCTTCTCCAGTCTTATCTAAGGCAACAAATTTTGATTTCATTATGGAAAGAGCTATGCAAGTTGGTTGGAGGATTTCCAAGATATAATCGTGCCTCTGAGAGTAAAGATCTATACGCTAGTTGATTTTTAATTCCTCGAAATCTGCAATCCAATTTGTATCATTGTACACTTCAAGTATAGTGGATATTTCTCATATTTTGAGGCATACTCCTTAGTATTGATAGATAGATCCATCAGATTTTAATTTTTCTTTTAAATTTCACTTACTCCCGATTGGTTTTCTGCTAAGTGACAAGTTTACTGACTCCATGGTATGTGATTGAGGTTTTTACCTGCACATAAAAATACAGAATTTCAGAACTTTAAGATAGAAAGTGCAAGGTGCTCAATACTACCGCAATAGCAAGTGGCTATGAGGGTCGTGATCCACAAGGAGGGACTAGCGATGGAAGCTTGTTTAGCAAGTTCTCTTTTATGCTACCATTAATAGTTAAAGTTCTTCTTTAGTTTTTTAAAAAGAAAATAAAAATAAATTACAATGAAGTTAGGCAGAAAGTAAGAGATTGGGAAGATGGAGAAACCAGAATTGAATATGTACAAAGAAATGGAAAAGGAGTGATAAAAGAAGTGGGTGTTGTTGGTGTTAGTGATCTAAACTAAAGAAATAAAAGAAGAAAGAAAAGATTAAAGAAATACTTACCTCCTTTGGTTGATGACTTACCTGGAATCCTTGCATGTTCTACCTTGCTTCGGAGGCGTTCAACGCATAAGCCATAAGATCGAGCTCAGTCCCCATTCGCATTACATCATCAAGACGAAAAAGAATGAAATGATACGGAGTCTTGAGGAGGAGAACATCATCATGAAATATCATTGGCACTCACACAACATTGTTATACTGATGCTTCTAGATTCACTTGAATGCTCATCATAACCAAAAGAGGAAAAGTAGAAAGAAGAAGGAAACAAAAGTAAAGACAAACATAAAAAAAGTTACCTTTTATTGCTTGTAGAAACGATAGAAGAAAGGAGGAGGTACATCGATGTCACTCTCAACATAAGCCTCTCTCTCTCTTACTTACATGAATCTCAATCTAAACTATACTTACAAAGAAATAATAATTACATGAAAAGAAAACAAAAACCTACACTACAAAGAATGAAAACTGGACTAAATCCTATCTCTGCATGGTCGTCCTTTGCCTTTGAGATTGCAGGTATTTATAGAAGAAATGTAAAGGTTAGAGGAGTATGAAGATAGGGAAAGCTGGCTATTTCTGAATTTGAATCCTCCCCTTATCTCCAAATTTGATTTGATGTAGATATTCAGTTCTGATCTGCAGTTTGTTGGCGTGTTGATTGCTGAATATCACTTATCAAATGACAGAATTAGAAATAGTGATAAACATAAGAGTTGTAACCCTATAAGTCTTCTTTCTGGATCATTAGATTTGAGATTTGGTAGCGAAAGTTATGATTCAAATACTAAAATGTATCCAGTCAGAATCTGAGTCAAACTTGCTTCATCTCATCTGTTGATCTTCTCTCTATCCATTTGTCTCTCTGCATTTGATATTATCCTTGGTTGATCTTTAGCTAACCAAAATGGATTTATAAAAATCTGAATTTTATCGGTTTCCATTTGGTGTTATCTTTCTGATTTGCTCTGATCTTCAGCTGAACATTTGCCCCAATCCTTGATTTGTTCTAACTAGATCTGGGATCGTCCTCAGCTAACCAAATAAATCCAGTTAAATCTAATTTTAACTGGTATTTATTTAGTTTAATCCTCTTTCTCTTCATTATTATCTTCTGCAAAATAGATATTTAAGACAAGGAAATTAGCAGATTTATTACACGATAAATGTAGGAGTGTAATGAAAAGAATACAAAATATATGTACGATCACACCCCCACACCTATCTTTTGCTCGTCCTCGAGCAAAACTACAAAACTAAACTAAAGATTATTAGACCACTTTCACAGGTCACGAGATTGCACTGAGCTTGTGCAATAAGCCGTTAAACCTCTAGGTTTCCCCTAGAGGACGAGTTTTGTCTCATGAGGGTTTTCAGTGGATTACACCCACAAAATCCGTAAAGAAAGAGAAAAATGTTAGTATTTTGAAAACACATTTTGAAAGAAAATATTTGAAATATTATTGTAAGTTTTAAGTAATCTATAAGTTATAGGAAAACCGAATTTTTCATTCCTAAACTTAGTCTCTATTCAAAAATTTGTTATCAATCAAAGTAAGGAGTCAAATTGTACTTCTCGTCTAGTCTATTACTTTACCCTAAGTCATATGCACCTTGTGATCGTGAAAATTTTGACTAAGGGTTCTTTAACTCTAACTCTTATGCCTTATTTATTTATTTTTATATATATATTTTTTTGTGGTATCATTCCTTAGTTCTATTAGGCTTTCTAATCTGCCCATGTAACGAGCATTTAATCGATGACTCCCAAACCAAATGGTCTTAGGACACCGGTGAGAAAACACCACAAAGACTTAAGACTCGAGCAAACAAGGCCACAAAACTAAGGATTTTATTATATGAACCACTTTTAGGCGTGAATACTGATTGAGATTTTATAGATTGAAATAGAGTTCAGAATTCTTAGTCTCAATGCGAATCCGCTGTAGCAAGGGCTCAAGCGGGTCGTGATCCTCAGGGAAGGATGCGATGCAAGCTTTTCGACTCGATTCCTCTGTGTCTTCAAAAATAGGAGAGAAGAGATTAGATCTTGATATGTATGATGTAAAAGATGTGGTTTTGCTGATTTTCTACCACAACCCTATTGCAAGTTAAGGAGCTTGATCTTCATCTTAAGATTGATATGATTCACCCTAGGTCATTACAAATAATTCAAGCAAGAAAAATCAATGCTAGATTCTTGCTAAGTTACATTATCTAAAAACTAAACTATGGTTCATCCTAACATCTAGGTGCAGCCTAATAAAAGACGAATCTCAAACTTATGCTGTCCTAGTTCTTAAGTTGAAGTCATGAAAAGTCTTTTTAATATGCAACCTAGATTAGGATTTCTAGGTATTTGTTTAATCTTCTAGAAAATTGTTTTTAATACCTAGGGTTTCGATAGATGTTCCTTAATCAGATCTAGGCTTAACTGCTCTAGGGTTGCTTCAAGAGTCTCAGCAAACCACTAGAGAGATTTAGTTCTTCATTATTTTTTTCTTTTCAAATTATTTATATTTTTTTATTTTTATTTAATGAAAAAGATTGCAAAGAAAAGGAAAAGAAAACAAGAAGAAATCGCAGATTAAAACTCCAATCAGAAAGATCACAAAATAAAATGGAATTGCAGAAAATAAATGAGAACAAAAGAGTGACCTTTATTTCAGATGAACCTCTGGTTACACAATCGTCTCCTTCTCCACAACGTACATGAATGGGAAATACAATCGTGCAGAAATTTAGAGAAAATAACTAAAAGAAAAACCCTAATACGTCTCTGGATGCCCTGTACGTTGCACTGCAGGGGATATTTATAGTGCAGTAGGTGATAGAGTCCCGGATAAGATCACAGACGAAATCTGGTAGTCTGGATCATCCAAACTGTCGCGGAATCCTGGGATTTGCCGCGCGTTTGCGGCCATTTGGTGAAGTCTGGCCACGCGCTTTGGCGCGTGGCCTCTCCTGGTCCGTCCATGTGGGCTTTTGCTTCTGGAAGTGTGATCCTGGCTCTCCATCTTGGGATTTCGAGATAACTTAGTAATCAAGTTACTTTGATCTCAAATATCCCAAATCTTCTATCCACGAATTTTGGGCTTTTATCCTCATCCTACAAGTTTTTAGGGTTGGGTAGAAGTCTATCCTTCCCTCATCTTTGATATTTGCAACTTTAGCCCTTTGTGTATTTGCATTTTGACTTCTTGTAATTGCGCTTTTTCACCTGGGCTTCAAACATGGGCTTGGATCTGGGCTTTTGGGCTCTTTAAGCTTTATTTCTTATTAAAATAATACTTCGAGGCCTGCACACATTAAATAACGAAATATTAATAAATGTGCATTATAATATGAATAAATGTGCAAATGTGATGGTATATATGATGATAATTATGCATTTTTCACTACCTATCACACCCCCACACTTATCTTTTTGCTCGTCCTCGAGTAAAAATCAAAAAGAAAGAGAAAAATCTAACCTAGCTAACTCACTTTCGTAGGAATCACGGTTGCACTTAGCATGTGCAACAAGCCGTTAAACCCCTAGGTTACCCTAGAGGACGAGTGTTGTCTCGTGAGGGTTTTCAGCGGATTACACCCACAAAATCCATAAAAAGGAAAATATTTGAATTATTATTGAAGAGACTAAGTAGTCTATAAGTTTTAGGATTATCATTTTTATTCATTCTTCAAACCTGGTCTTTATAAAGTCAATTGTTATTCATTTTAGGTAAGGATTAAAATTGAATTTCTAATATAGTCTTTTTCGTTACCAAAAATCATATGCATCCTTATGTTTTTACTAGGAATTCCTTAACTTGGACTCTCATGCCTCTTTATATATATATATATATTTTTTTGGGCATGTATAACTCATCTAATTTTCTTTCGTATAAGTATCAAGGCTTCTTGAGGCCCTCATACCTAACTAATTGACTAATAGATGTGTTAATACATGTATAATATTTCTCAGTTTTCTTAGGCTTTCTAATCCACCCATGTAGCGAACTTAAAGTCGATGACTCCCAAACCGGTTGGCTTTAGGGCACCAGGTGAGAAAACACCCCGCGGACTCAAATTCGAGTGAACTAGGCCCTAAAACTAAGGACTTTATTTTATTTACTCACCTTTAGGTATGAATACTTATGCTTCTTGAGGCACATGTATCAGCTTAATTGGTGATTTTTTTTTCTTCTCTTTTTTTTATGAGGCACAAGGTCTTTGTCTTAGAATCCTAGATATGCATTAGGTATGCACATTTCATTAAGGTAAAATCAAGACTAATTATTTATTCAATTTCTCTCCTATACCTAAAATTTAAACAATTTATTTATTTTGACCAAGTTTTTAGAAATCCTACTCATGATTTTCCTAATCCTTAAAACTAACTTAGATTTCTTTCAAAAAATAAGTCAAAATATTTCCTTTTTATAACATTTTTTTTAATTTTTTTTTTTAGATTTTTTTTTTTGTTTTTTAGCAAATTTTTTGTTAGTTTCTACCTATGTTAGTATGTTAGTAAAGCCCACCCCCACACTTATCTCATGCATTGTCCTCAATGTATGAATGAATGCATATATGCATGAAACAGAACAAGGGAAGGCGGAAGTTACCTTAGGGTGGTGGTTCCGGAGGTGGTCTAATTGGTCCACGAAATGCGGCCCAAACAAGATAACGTGGTAGTTCACGGGACCTACCTTTATTGACCTCTTTTTTATTTACATATTTACAGTCCCCAGAATGAATAGGATCATGGAAGATCCTCTCGTGAAACTTACTCCCTTTACATGACCAGTCCTGGAAAATCATCACAGAGTCATGGTCTATACCTATGTCCAACAAAAGAATGTGACTTGGTAGAATGGTTGACTTGGACTCAAGAATGATAGGTTCAGGAACTAATACCGACTCAGGAAAGAAACTTAAATCAAGTAAGGGTTCAGGAGTCGAGCATGGTTCAAGAAGTGGGTCCAAGTCAAGAAATGGAAACTCAAGTCCACAATCATTTTCCCACAATGGAATGTGACTCAATGTTGGTGATTCAAGTTCAGGAATGATAGGTGTGGGAATCAAAACTGACTCTAAAATATTACCTAAGTCGGGTAACAAACAGGAGTCAATAATGATTCGGGAATTTGAACTTGATCATAGATTTGGGAATCTAGGTCATATATCTCATTAGTTTCAATCTCATAAAAATGGGAACTTGCCAATTTTTCCATGGGACTTTCAAAATTGCACAATTGGTCAAGTTCAATATGATCATCAAAAATGGTGATTCAATTTCATGATCTATGGGTATGAGAATAAATGTTGGCTCAGAAAATTGGTCCAAATTGGGTAAGGATACTGGAGTCAACATAGATTCGAAGATGGACACTGAATCGCAAAGTTGGGGATCGGGTTCACATTCATAATCTAATTCAATCTCATTGAAATTAAAACTAGCCAATTTGTCCAAGGATTGGGATTGAGCAAGTTCATATTGATGTGATGAAATTGAATTTTGATCAAGGTCTTCTAAACAGAATGATTCTTGGTTCCTATCAAGATGCTCAAGAATGTTTGAAAGTCTAGAAATTTGATCATTCATTGTATCTTGCAACCGATCCACTTTTTCTTCTAACCCATCGAATAGATCAATGGAGGACTGAAACCTTGGTGATGTGGGAAAAGACGTATATGAAGATAATGGTTGAACAGGTGGTTGACCATATGGCTCAGGGTGTTGAATCCCCATTGACTCTGTGAAGAGTAGTGATGATTATTCCAATCTTGTTCATAGTATTGGGACTGGGGCATGTAATGATTCGGATAAGACCAATCTGGCACACTAGGTTGGTTAGAGTTATGATATGCCGGGTTGGTAATATCCGAAAAAGAGGTTGGTGTATAATATGGACCCTCATTAAAATTGAAAAAATTATTGTTATAGGCCATATCACACAAAGCAAACAAAGAAAAAAAAACAAACAAAAAAGAATAATTTCTAACCTAAGTTAGGGTAGACCTAGACCTAGACGACTCCTAACTGGTTAGACTGTCCACGGGAGGTAGGGTGTAGACTTTGACCACAAGTTAATCAGCCAGGTCGGGGCAAGAGTGGTGGGAGATTTTCCGTCAAAGACGTTCCTTAATTAAATAACCACCACACTTCGGGCTTTCGGCCCTCAATCCCCTTCCTAGACACTGATTTGGCAGGAGTCAACTTCCAACACCGTTCCCCCTTAGGATAATCTTCTATTGAGTCCGAGATGTCCCTAGGGCCAACGTCTACTCTTTTTTTAGTTAGGCTTGGGTTAGTGAGTGCTTGGGATATGATTTTTGGGCTAAGGAAGGGTGATGAAATTCCCACCTTATCTTGTTAATGGGTTATGCCCTTAAGATGAATTAGTGCAATGTACAAGAAAATAGATAGAATTCACTCAAAGCAGATAATCAACCAAGAGATGAGTCCTATTCTACATGCAATGCGTACGTACCTTGCTCCTCCAGCACTCTTCAACAGTAAATAAAAAAATTGAAAAGGCACGTGCCTAATATGCAAACGTCTAATCAATTTTTATTTTTAACAACCAATAACTTACTGTTGAATTATTAGCAATTTACAGGTATATCACAGAACAAATAAACAGAGCAGTAAACAGAATTTACAATTTGCAGCAACCTGCAAAAATATCAATCAGTAGTTCTCTACTGTTGCCGCGTTTCCGCGGCTCTGGCCGCGGATCCGCGGCAAAACAGTAGGTTCTGGTGCTCTGCCTTCGAGGCAGAGACACAGAATAGCAATATGTCCACTGCTGCTGCTATGTTTATGTTTCCTGTTCTCCAAACCTGCAAACAGAAAAGAATAAAGAATTAATTAAAAATTAAAATTTTGTTTTAGAGATAAACTTACCGTCCCTCCCCGGCAACGGCGCCAATTTTTGATTGAGATTTTATAGATTGAAATAGAGTTCAGAATTCTTAGTCTCAATGCGAATCCGCTGTAGCAAGGGCTCAAGCGGGTCGTGATCCTCAGGGAAGGATGCGATGCAAGCTTTTCGACTCGATTCCTCTGTGTCTTCAAAAATAGGAGAGAAGAGATTAGATCTTGATATGTATGATGTAAAAGATGTGGTTTTGCTGATTTTCTACCACAACCCTATTGCAAGTTAAGGAGCTTGATTTTCATCTTAAGATTGATATGATTCACCCTAGGTCATTACAAATAATTCAAGCAAGAAAAATCAATGCTAGATTCTTGCTAAGTTACATTATCTAAAAACTAAACTATGGTTCATCCTAACATCTAGGTGCAGCCTAATAAAAGACGAATCTCAAACTTATGCTGTCCTAGTTCTTAAGTTGAAGTCATGAAAAGTCTTTTTAATATGCAACCTAGATTAGGATTTCTAGGTATTTGTTTAATCTTCTAGAAAAATTGTTTTTAATACCTAGGGTTTCGATAGATGTTCCTTAATCAGATCTAGGCTTAACTGCTCTAGGGTTGCTTCAAGAGTCTCAGCAAACCACTAGAGAGATTTAGTTCTTCATTATTTTTTTCTTTTCAAATTATTTATATTTTTTATTTTTATTTAATGAAAAAGATTGCAAAGAAAAGGAAAAGAAAACAAGAAGAAATCGCAGATTAAAACTCCAATCAGAAAGATCACAAAATAAAATGGAATTGCAGAAATAAATGAGAACAAAAGAGTGACCTTTATTTCAGATGAACCTCTGGTTACACAATCGTCTCCTTCTCCACAACGTACATGAATGGGAAATACAATCGTGCAGAAATTTAGAGAAAATAACTAAAAGAAAAACCCTAATACGTCTCTGGATGCCCTGTACGTTGCACTGCAGGGGATATTTATAGTGCAGTAGGTGATAGAGTCCCGGATAAGATCACAGACGAAATCTGGTAGTCTGGATCATCCAAACTGCCGCGGAATCCTGGGATTTGCCGCGCGTTTGCAGCCATTTGGTGAAGTCTGGCCACGCGCTTTGGCGCGTGGCCTCTCCTGGTCCGTCCATGTGGGCTTTTGCTTCTGGAAGTGTGATCCTGGCTCTCCATCTTGGGATTTCGAGATAACTTAGTAATCAAGTTACCTTGATCTCAATATCCCAAATCTTCTATCCACGAATTTTGGGCTTTTATCCTCATCCTGCAAGTTTTTAGGGTTGGGTAGAAGTCTATCCTTCCCTCATCTTTGATATTTGCAACTTTAGCCCTTTGTGTATTTGCATTTTGACTTCTTGTAATTGCGCTTTTTCACCTGGGCTTCAAACATGGGCTTGGATCTGGGCTTTTGGGCTCTTTAAGCTTTATTTCTTATTAAAATAATACTTCGAGGCCTGCACACATTAAATAACGAAATATTAATAAATGTGCATTATAATATGAATAAATGTGCAAATGTGATGGTATATATGATGATAATTATGCATTTTTCACTACCTATCAAATACTTATGCTTTATTAGGCACAAATACCCAGCTTAATCAGAGGATTTTTTATATTTTTTCTCAAACTTATCTAATCATCTTTCGCATAAATACCAAGGCTTACTTAGGCCAAAGCACCTAGCTAATCAATAATTAGATTCGCTCATCTTTTATATATATATATATATATATATATATATAAGGCATAAGAATTTTCATTTTTTGAACCCTTAGTGTGTAAGTGTATGAAGTGTGCATATTTCATTAAGGTAAAAATCAAGACTAAATTACTTTGACAAATTATCTTCCTAACTCTAAAAATCAAACAAATAATCTTATTTTGACCAAGTTCAAGAAATACTAATTTTGATTTTCCTATTCCTTAAAATTGACTTAATTTCTTAAAAATAATATCAAATATATTGTTTCTATTTTCAAAAGTTTTTAAAAGTAAGAAAATGTTAAAAAAATTTAATTAAAGAAAAACCTAAGTTATGTTAGAACCCTCCCCCACACCTATCTCATGCATTGTCCTCAATGTATGAATTAATGCATAGATGCATAAAAAGAAGAAAGGGAAGGATATATTACCTTAAGGTGGTGGTTCCGGTGGTGGTCGAATTGGTCCACGAAATGCGGCCCAATCGACTCTTCGTGGAGTTCGGAGGAACTCACTAGAAATTTCTCTAATATAACCCACTAAAATGATATATACATGAATGATTTTTATTAATATTTTGACCCCATCTAATTTTCAAATTTCATAATTAATTTCAGAGTCAATTTGTCAACCGCCTTGTCCCAAAATAGAGTGTGAAAAGATAGAGTGATTGACTTGGACTTAGGAAGTACGGGAACTAATACTGACTCAGGAAGTGACTTAAGTCAAGTGAAGGTTCAGGAGTCGAGATTCGTTCAGGAAGTGGGTCCAAATCAAGAAGTTGAAACTCAAGTCCACATTCATTTTCTCACAATGGATTGTGACTTAATATTGGTGATTCAAGTTCAAGAATGACAGGTGTGGGAATCAAAACTGACTCTAAAATATTACTCAAGTCGGGTAACAAAACAGGAGTCAATTATTATTTCAGAAATTTGAACTGGATCACAAAATTGAGAATCTAGGTCACATTTCTCATTGAGTTCAATTTCATAAAAATGAGAACTTGCCAATTTTTCAATGGGACTTTCAAAAGTATGAAATTGGTCAAGTTCAATATGCTGATCATCAAAGATGCGTGATTCAATTTCATTATGAATGGCACAGGATCCAATGTTGACTCGGAAAAAAGATTGAAATCAGGTGAAGACACCGGAGTCACAATTGAATCAGGAAGTAGAACTGAATCACTAAGTTGAGGTTCATGATCATATTCATTCTCAAGTTCTATTTCAGGAAATGAATAACTTGCCAAACTGTCAATATCATTTTCAAAATTTGGAGTTTGGGCAAGTTCAAATAATTGTGCTGAAATAGAACCTTGTTTTCCAAAACAACATGACTCTTCAGCTCTAACAGAATGGTTAACGACATCGGAACTGGCCAAACAGTGAGATCGTAGAGTTTGAACCATCATATCTATGTCATGATTACGAGCGTTTTGAGCCTGAGTCATGGCTTTAAGCATCTTTTTATAGTTGATAGGTTCATCGTTTTGTTGCGATTGGTCTTTAAAAGATGAAATGTTGTTTTGGAATTGGTGGTAAAATTGTGAGTCCATCAGATTTTGTGATTGTTATTTGGACTCACCAATACTCATTTCCAAAATTGATGGTTTTCTATTTTAGACTGGTGGAACTGAGTATGAATCTTGGAAATATTGTGAACAAGGTGGATAAGGAGGACAAGTTGATTGAAAATTGGACTCGGGGGAGGTGAATCCCCACTGACTCTGTGAAGAGTTGAAATTATTCTGAAAATTATGGTTATAAGATTGGGGGTATGGGTTATATTGATTCAGATAAGACCAATCCGGCACACTATGTTGGTTAAAGTTATGATATACCGGTTGGTAATATCCGAAAAAGAGGTTGGTGTGTAATATGGATTACTATTATAATTGGAAAAATTGTTATTATAAGCCATATCACACAATAAAATACAAACAAAGAAAAAAAAACAAACAAATAAGCAAACAAATAAAAAAAAAATTCTAAACTGAGTTAGGGTAGACCTATGACCTAGACGACTCCTAATTGGTTAGACTGTCCACGGGAGGTATAATGCAGACTTTGACCACAAGCTAATCAGCCAGGTCAGGGCAAGATTGGTGGGAGGTTATCCGTCAAAGACGTTCTTTAATTAAGTAACCACCAACCTTCGGGCTTTCGGCTCTTAATCCACTTCCTAGACACTGATTTAGTAGGAGTCAAATTCCAACACCTTTCCCCCTTAGGATAATCTCCTAATTGAGTCCGAGATGTCCCTAGGGCCAACGTCTACTCATTTTTAGTTAGGCTTGGGTTAGTGAGTGAGGAGATTGTTTGTGGGCTAAGGGAGGGTAATGACTTCCCCACCTTATCTTGTTTATAGGACAAGCCCTTAAGTCAATTTAGTGCAGTGTACAAGTATATAGAAAAAAGTAACATTCAAGCAATATTTCATACAAGAATGAACCTTATACTAAATGCTATGCACACATACCTTGGCTCCAGCACTCTTCAACAGTAAATAAAAAATGAAATGAAATAGACACGTGCCTAAATGCAAAGTCTAAATCATTTTTAGCATTTACAATCAACTTTTTACTGTTGTGTTAAAATGTATATACAGTGAGTCAAACAAGGAAATAAATGCTACAGAAATTCAGATTTTCAATTCAGCCAACCTGCAAAAATACAGGTTAGTAGTTCACTCAGTTTTGCCACTGGAATGTAGCAAATCTGAGGGCTTCTTGGCTCTGCTTTCTTGAGCAGAGTCTAAGGCCACTTATGTGTCCACTGCAGCAAGAATTCCTTATTGTTAAATCTGTACAAAAAATAGAGAAAGTTAACCAGAAATGTAAACTTTTAAAGAGAGTAACTTACCGTCCCTCCCCGGCAACGGCGCCAAAATTTGATTGAGGTTTTTACCTGCACATAAAATACAGAATTTCAGAACTTTAAGATAGAAAGTGCAAGGGCTCAATACTACCGCAATAGCAAGTGGCTATGCGGGTCGTGATCCACAAGGAGGGACTAGCGATGGAAGCTTGTTTAGCAAGTTCTCTTTTATGCTACCATTAATGGTTAAAGTTCTTCTTTAGTTTCTTAAAAAGAAAATAAAAATAAATTACAATGAAGTTAGGCAGAAAGTGAGAGATTGGGAAGATGGAGAAACCAGAATTGGATATGTACAAAGAAATGGAAAAGGAGTGATAAAGAAGTGGGTGTTGTTGGTGTTGGTGATCTAAACTAAAGAACAAGAAAAGAAAGAAAAGATTAAAGAAATACTTACCTCCTTTGGTTGATGACTTACCTGGAACCCTTGCATGTTCTACCTTACTTCGGAGGCGTTCAACACATAAGCCATAAGATCGAGCTCAGTCCCCATTCGCATTACATCATCAAGACGAACAAGAATGAAATGATATGGAGTCTTGAGGAGGAGAACATCATCATGAAATATCATTGGCACTCACACAAACATTGTTATACTGATGCTTCTAGATTCACTTGAATGCTCATCATAACCACAAGAGGAAAAGTAGAAAGAAGAAGAAGGAAACAAAAGTAAAGACAAAAATAAAAAAAGTTACCTTTTATTGCTTGCAGAAACGATAGAAGAAAGGAGGAGGTACATCGATGTCACTCTCAACATAAGCCTCTCTCTCTTACTTACATGAATCTCAATCTAAACTATACTTACAAAGAAATAAAAATTACATGAAAAGAAAACAAAAACCTACACTACAAAGAATGAAAAACTAGACTAAATCCTATCTCTGCATGGTCGTCCTTTGCCTTTGAGATTGCAGGTATTTATAGAAGAAATGCAGAGGTTAGAGGAGTATGAAGATAGAAAAAGCTGGCTATTTCTGAATTTGAATCCTCCCCTTATCTCCAAATTTGATTTGATGTAGATATTCAGTTCTGATCTGCAGTTTGTTTGCGTGTTAATTGCTGAATATCACTTATCAAATGACAGAATTAGAAATAGTGATCAACATAAGAGTTGTAGCCCTATAAGCCTGCTTTCTGGATCATCTTGAATCATAAGATTTAAGATTTGGTAGCGAAAGTTATGATTCAAATACTATAATGTATCCAGTCAGAATCTGAGTCAAACTTGCTTCATCTCATCCGTTGATCTTCTCTCTACCCATTTGTCTCTCTGCATTTGATATTATCCTTGGTTGATCTTTAGCTAACCAAAATGGATTTATAAAAATCTGAATTTTATCGGTTTCCATTTGGTGTTATCTTTCTGATTTGCTCTGATCTTTAGCTGAACATTTACCCCAATCCTTGATTTGTTCTAACTAGATCTGGGATCGTCCTCAGCTAACCAAATAGATCCAGTTAAATCTAATTTTAACTGGTATTTATTTAGTTTAATCCTCTTTCTCTTCATTATTATCTTCTGCAAAATAGATATTTAAGACAAGAAAATTAGCAGATTTATTACACGATAAATGTAGGAGTGTAATGAAAAGAATACAAAATATATGTACGATCAGTATGATTTCTTCAGATGGATTCTATTTCTCTGTTTACAACTTCTTTTTGGAAGCACATATAGAGAGGGGTGAATAGGTGTAATGCTAATCAAATATGAAAATACAATAATTAAAATGAATAGTGCAAACGTTCAACTCAAATCAAGAAGTGAAGCCGGATTCTCAATTAAGAGCTCTAGAACTTCTCTGTCCTCTGGATAAGAGTTGAGGTGCTCAATTGCCTTTTTAATTGAAAGAGGAAAACTAATAATTATGAATAATGCAATAGAATAGCAAGTGCAATGAAACTAAACACAAGTGCAAGTAATAGAGATAGAGAAAGAGTAAAAGAGAAAGCAATCACAAACACAAGTGATTTGTTTCGAGGTTCGAGCACCAAGCTCTATGTCCCCGCCTTCACCGCGTGAAGGATTTCATTATCCACAAAGGATTTTCTAAAAAAAATTCACAAAGGAACTGCAAGGTCAACACAAGACCAGAGTACACAACTCCAACACTCAATCTTCTATACAGGAGGTAGCACAAAGCCATGAGGTTAACAATCTCTTAGCAACCACAAAGGTCACAAATTTACTCTTTACAACTTCTAGGATTTTGAATGGAGAAATGAAGCATAAAAAGAAGTGTGTAAGAGTAAAATCAATGAAGAGAATTTTCTTTAAGATTTGAAATCTTCAGTGAAAGATTGAGATTTAATACACTTTGATTTCAAAGCTTGAGAATTAAAAACTTGATTTTTCTTGAAAATAATATGTCAAAAACTGAATTTTCTTTGAAAAACTTGTTATCTATCTCTCTTAAATGATCCATTTATATAGACAATAGATAAACACATTTAGAAGAGAGATCAGGGCTTAATCCTAGGTGATTAAGCCAAAAGCAAATATAGCCATTTGAAAATCAGGAAAACTGTCAGATTTGAAAATTATAGTCCTTACTGTAGTAGACCCATATTGTCAGTTGACCAACTGTTGGTCAAAAACTAGTCGTTATAGGCTATCGGTCGACGGGCGTTTGGCTAAACAAAATAGAGTTATGACAAAGCGTTGGTAGACCGCTCGGTCGGCCGATGGGCTAAAATAGACTACTAAAGTAGTTGATCGGTCGATTAGGCGGTCGGCCGAATAATCCAGTAAGTCCTGATATGAAAGTCAGGCGACCACTCAGTCAGTCGATTTACATGCACGAGAGCCAAGTGACTCTGTGCACATTCGGCTGACTGCTTGGCCGACCGAGCTAGTGTACAAAAAATTGAGCATAACTGGTGGTCGACTGGGCGGTCACCCAAGCCCAAAATCAGCGTAAACAATAATTTTGAAATAGAACCCATTTTGAAATATTTATATAAGTGTCCAAGATGTTTTGGTAACATATGGGTTTCAAGAAAACTTATATAAGACTAGAAGAAAAAGAATAGACTAGAAACAATATCTATTTCATGAAAAATTAATTAGAATAAAAATATCGAAAACAAAACTTGTTTTTTGAAAAGAGTGTGTGCGTGTGTGTGTGTCTGCTTTTGAGCATCAATTCAACACCAAAACTAAACATACTATGTTCTTACAAAGGAGATTACAAAAGCTTCAAGTCTTCATCAAGGGGGCTTCTCCGAAGCTTGAATTCTTTCTTTGAATTAACTTGATCTCCTTAACCTTCCTTATAAGGAAGAATAATCTTCTTCCAACTCTTTATACCTGACAACTTAGAAACACTAGAACTTGATTAGTACTTTACAACTTTATGTGGCTTGTAATCATCATAATGAAACTAGGGAGTGCATCCTTGGGCCAAAAATCTCTCCATTTTTGATGATGACAAAACACATGAGTTATTTAAAATAATTTCAAAGAAAAGCTTAGGAAGCTCCCCCTGAAATTATGCTTATCTATCAAGTTCAAATATTCATGACTAAAGAAATGTAAATATTAAAGCAAGGTATATGCAAATATGAATAAGTTTTGACAATGAAGAACATTATGCATAAACGGGTCAACCCCCTTCCATGTCTCCAACCACTAATTTAATGGATGCCAATAATAAATATTAGAAACATTGCATACAATATGAGAATGGATAAGAGGTTCATAATATTCATGACTCTAACTCAAAAATAACTCTAAATAATATTCATAACTCAAGCTCAAACAAATAACTCATAAAACTTCTCCCCCATTTTGTCATATATCAAAAAGGGATCCTAATTAGCAAAATTTAAATACCAACTGAAAGTAGTATATTTTAAAGGTTATATGATAGCAATTAAAAAAATATACAAACAAGAATGCCTACTTTGAAAACAATGAAAATTTCATGAATCCATAATGCAAACATTCAACTTATCACAAATGAAAGAAACTATTATAATCAAGTGTTTAGTAAAAATATCCGCTAATTGAAAATCGAAAGAAACATAATCATTTTAATATCCCCTTTCTCATAATAACTCTATGAAAGTGATATCAAATCTCTATATGCATGGTCTTACTAAGTTGATTTGCATTCTTGGTTATATGAATGATACTAGCATTATTACAAAATATTTTGATATGATTATAATATAAATCATAATCAAGGAGAGTATGTTTCATCCAAAGGACTTGTACACAATAAGCCCTGGCCGCAACATACTCTGCCTCGGAGGTTGAGAGGGCTGCGAAATTTTATTTCTTGAAAGACTACGAAACAAGGCAATTTCAAAGAATTGACAAGTTTCACTAGCGCTCTTCATGTCCACTCTACAACCGGTATAGTCGCCATCCGAATAACTCGTCATTAAGAATTACTTGGTTTTTGAATACTACAAATCCATTCTAATAGTGCCCTTAAGATATCTAATAATAAGTTTTACCTCAATTAAGAGAGACTCGTAGGACAAGATTGAAATCTAGCACATAAACAAACACTAAACATAATGTCCGGCTATTAGCCGTCAAGTAAAGTGATTATCAAAAACACAAGAGAGAGAGAGAGAGAGAGAGCGAGTTTAGAAAGTGTTATCTAATGTTCAATAGCGTGTCTCTAGCTTTCACAATTTAACCGCAATAGTTAGTGACTAAGCGGGTCGAATCCACAGGGAAGGATGCGATTCAAGCGTTTCGGTCAAGTTCTAAAAGCGATCTTCCTTTAAGAAAGAAAATAGTAAAAAAAGTATTTGTTTTGTTTAGATGTTTTACATTTTTGTTTTATAACTTTTAATAACAAGAAAGACTTTGAAAGATGATTCGTTTCTAAACTAGGGTTTCT